>PVIR01012999.1:0-43237 GCA_004026965.1 Petromus typicus | reverse complement strand
TGAATCAGAAAGTGTCAAAATTGATGGGATAAACCTGGTCATTTAAGGCCAAAGGGAGTATTTTGAGGGAAATTAATGACAATGTGATTTTACTGTAATAATTTTTAAACTCATAATTTTTTAGAATATGGCTACTGTGAGCTTGCATGCACCATTTTTTGATCACATCATAGCTATGTGTTCCTTTGCTAGGGACAGGAAGTGAAAAATGGAGAAGCCTACACTATATAAAAACATTTCTATTTTGACTTTAAAATAGTCTAAGAAAACACATCTTTAGACCAAAATTGTCTCAACGCTACCAATTTCTGAACTCTAATTATAGACTTTAAATACAGCAAAATTAGACACATAAAACTAATGTATCACAACCACACAGTACACAGTTTGACTTTCTATATTTCTTTCCCATTTCCTTTTCGACTTTAACATATGATGCCACTTCATCTAATTGGGAGACAAACTCAGGAACACAGCCCACATATAAATGAATATAAAATACATTTATGAGCAATTATTTTAATAAATTTGGTGGATTATTTTTAAAACTGATGACATATATACTGATGACCTTATATATGTTATTGTATATCATTTGAAAAAATTGTACAGTTGATACCATATATTATTTTTACACTAAGTTTCAAATTTTTAGCTAGAAGTCACTTTGACCAACGTTCTGAGCTGAACTATGTCCTCTAAAAAATCATAGATTGAATTTCTAATTACCCAAAACTTATTTGGATTTATTTGATGTGAGAATCTTGAAGTGATAGTTAATCTAAAATGAGGTTAGTAAACCCAGGGCTTATGGCACAAGCATGCAATTTCATCTCTCTTGGTGGCTGAGCCAGGATGGTCACAAACTTAAACCCAGACCGTGCAGGTTAACATCTTTGGGTAATGCTTTCTCTAAATATAAAAGATAAAAAGGCTGGGGATGTGGCTCAGAGTAATGCCTGGACTTCATTCAGTTTTAAAAAATGAGATCACTAGGGTGACCTCTGATCTAACATGATTGGACTCTATTAAAAGAGAACACTTGAAAGTACACAGGCAGAAGAGAAATAATACAAAAATCTAAGAAAAAGATTGTTGTCCTTAAGCCAAGGAAAGAAGGAAAGAGGTAGCAAAATAAAATCGATCCTGCTGATATCTCCATCTTACACTTTCAACTTCTAGAAAAATGAGCAAATAAACTTCAGTTGTTTAAGCCACCTAGCTTGTACTAGTTTGTTTCAGCATTCTTACAAAACTAATACTTTTGGACTAATTAGAAATTTAACTTAGTGCTATCTGAATTAAAAATTGAGTATGCCCCAAACCATAAACCAGTTTAACTTAAAATATCTCTAACATTTACTCAGCTTTCACTAATACTGTATGTATTAGCCCAATCTTGCAGATTCCAAGACGACATTAACTGTGTGAGGATTTTTTTTTTATGACAATGCCTCTAATACGGAAGTGGGGAGCAAATGTGCAGCCAGTGCAAGTCTGATCCTCAGAGGATGAAAAGAAGAGAATGTTTTGGAAGTGATCTAGACTGCCACGAAGTTTAAATGGGCTTAGCCATCCTTCAGGATATCCTGAAACAAAACTGGCTCTGAGAGCAGTTCCACATTGTCACAGGAAGGTCTGTCTTGTAGCCCTTGAAAAAGCAATCCTTGTGTGAAGGAGTCTGTGGGAGATGATGTCTTGGTGCCAGCATGACAGGTATCGCAGAGATCATCCTTCATCTGCTACTTTCTTGTACACGAAAGTCTGCTACATGCATTTTATGAACACTTCACCTTCTAGTTTTATAACTGTGAAATAAATTTCTATTTCTAGGGATGGATCGTATAACTGTTCTCATAAGGAGCAAGTACATTTAGTCAGTAGACACATGCTAAATATGTGATGAAGGTTGAACAAGTATCAAGAAACTACAAAATATAAAATAGTAACTACAGGGATAGAAAAGCCTTCATCTTTAGGAACTCCACAAACTTTCTGATAAGTTGTATGTGCAGAGAGTAGTGTATTGTACAATTGAAATTACTTTTTGACAGCACAATTTGTATACATTATAGGACAAAAAAGATAGCTTTAGGGAGTAGGGTGAATTTTCGTTTTGATACTTAATTAATTTAATACATCAGAAATATATACAAACCACATCAAGGCTATGGTTTGACTGATGATATTACTTAGGATAAAGATGACCTTATTTAGATATTTGGACAACCAGTCTACAGTACAGCAAATGTAGGATGTCTTAAGATTGCAGAGCTTTGGAAAACACTGACATGATGAATTATGTGATTCAGATTTAACTCTTCTATGAGTTTATTAAATGATGGAATCAATGGCAAAAAGAAAAATAAATGGATGCTGGGGAAATTAGGCCTCTGGAAAGTATCACTTTGGCTACTATGTCAAAAGAGAATTTTTCATAAGACTTTAAAGAAACCTTTAGAATACTTCCAATTACATTATTTTTTCTTTTAAAAGATCGTTACTTGCTTAAATATTTATTGAAAGCCTATTGCAATGCAGGTCCATTGCCCCATAATTAAGCTCCTGCTTTTAAAATTTATCTCAAGAGATAATCACACCAAGTAATTATAGTGCAGCACCTGCAGGAGATAGGCAACAGGAAGTGCTCTTGGTCATGGCTGCTGAGCAAAGGAGGAGCCTGGAGCATCAAGAAATGTGGGGTTAATGTCCACAATGTGGGGTATAGACAGATGGCATGGATAATGGGGAAGCTCCTGGAGCCCAGTGTGTGAAGCAGAAAATAGTTTGTGATATAAATTATCTTTATCCCACTGAAATGTATAAAACACTTTAAGTGTATAGTCCAGTGGCATTAAATACTGGAATAATGTGTGAAACTTTACTACTATATGTTATTTTATCATCTCATCGAATCCCCATTTCCTCTTTCCTACAGTCCCTGGTAATCACTGTTCCATTTTCTGTTTCTGTGGCTTGACTATGTTCACTAACTCAACACAGGGAATCACACTTCTGTGTTTTGCTTCTAGTATGTTCCACTCAGCGTAACGTATTCAAGGTGCATCCATGTTGTAGCATTTGTCAGCATTTATTTAGACTTTAAAGCTGAATAACATTCCATTGTATCTGTATGATGCCATATTTTGTTCTTACACTCATGTGTCGACATTTGGGTTGTTTCCATATTTTGAATGATGCTTCTATGAATGTTGATGTGGATATAAATGTTTGAATCTTTGCCTTCAGTTGTTTTTTGGTTTGTTTTTTTTGTTTGTTTGTTTGTTTGGGGTGTTTTTTGTGGTTTTCTTTTTGGATATATATCTAGCAGTAGAATTGGAGTATGATAAGGCAATTCAATGTCTAACTTCTTAAGCAACCACTATATTGATTGAGACAACAGAGATTCCCCAAAGTACAACTCATATCTAAATGACCCCCCAAAGCCTCATGTAATCAGAGGTGAAGCTTTTAGTATATGTGCTGCCGAAGCGAGCACATGAGGTGAAGCTTTTAAGAGGTGGCTGGATCTAGGATATGTGTTGATGGGTTCAAGGGCTCAACACTGGTGTCATTCACAGTGTAATGCTAAGATTACAAGTATGAATGCTACATGCCTAAGAGCAGGTAGCCTGCATAGATGTAAGGGACAAACAGATCTGTGGTCCTCAAGGCACGTTGCTTATTGTTGCTGTGGCTTGTCTTCTGTTCTGTGATGCCCTTCTATTATGTGCCACCCTGCCTTGGATCTAGCCAGTTACACACTGAATCTTCCATAAACTGTGAACCAAGATAAATATATTTTCCTTTAACTTTAGGTGTCAAGTATTTTGTCTTAGCAATGAGAAAGGTAACTGAGATGCAAGTATAGCCTTAATTGTGATTCATTTGGAACTGAAAGGTCTAGCAGTATCTTCAGTGACCTCTCTTCTCTGCTGCTGAGTGGGATGTGGAAAGAGGCGACTAACCCCGCACCTGATGGGGTTCAGTAGGTCTGTGGAGGACATTTGTGCCTTCCTAAGCATTGGGCTGTGCCCATCAGATTCACAGTATATCAAGACAACCTTATAATGTTCTCCATCCCTTGGTATGCACATTCCTCTTCTGAAGGCCTTGACCACATCCTAATCCATAAACCCTCTTTATCCCAGATCTGGATATTGCTGTCTGCCACATCATCTCAGCCTGACCTCCTCTTGGCCCCGTTGATGCTGAAATATGATGCCCAGCCTAGTTTGACCTTCTGTACCTGTGCTATCTCACTATCTAGACTCCTTATCTGTTGATATTTAGCTTAGAATTAGTGCACAATTTTCTTTTTACCTTGAATGTATTAAAAGAATCAACATGACAAGACAGATGACTTCTCCCTGAATGTACTACAAGCATCCAATCATTGTCCATCTAAGATCACTACGAGTTCACAAATAAAACTTGCCTCTTTGCTCCTCAGCTATGATTTCTGCTTCTATATTCCAAGATCAAAGTGAGGCTTACCTTAGAATTAAGACAAACTCTTCTAAGGTAAGTGTGCCACCTGCTTGGTAAAATTATGCCATATACCAGCCTGATTATTATCACATTACTGGGTAAGACCCTAGAGTGCACAGGACAGATGTGTTTTCAAAAGTTAGTATGTTTTCAGTTTAGAACACTACTCGGGCATGACTTCATCTTACTTTTTATATGGTAGACAAACTCTCCCTTTATGATAGAAACATAATTCTCCAGGCTTTGGTCAAACATTTTCTATGACATAGGATGATGAGTTTGCAAAACACATACATATTTGGAGAATCTAAAAGTTTGATCCTTTCCCTTGACTCTGAATCAGCTTTTCTTCCTGAAAGAATCTATAAAATTATAAGAAATAAATATGCATTGTGTGTCCGCTATATATTAGGCACCATGCTAATGTCTGGTACACCAGAAGCTTTACCCAGTCCCCTTGTGAGCATCTACTGTTGAGGTTTTAAGATCACGTGTAGAAACAATGTGTCTGGACACTCTCTGTAGTTATATCACCATTTCATGTCAAATAGCTTGGGACCTTCTTAGAAGAATTCTGTCTGATTACGCTTCTCTCTTTTGCTCTTGCCAAAGACTCTAACCATCAAACTATTTTGAGGCAAACTTGGGCTTCTTTCACAATAGTTAGGAGACAATTCATCCAGCTTGTCTCAATTATACCATCCAAGCAAACTGACAAAATTAGATTCTGAGCAGAATAAATAGAAGCATTCAGTGCATCAAGGAAGACATCTGTTGCATCTAGAGATAGTCTGAAAATAAGCAACTTTCTCAACAGCACTTCACAAATAGGGTTTTAATGAGAATGATTATTCTCCTTTAAGGCCAGTGAGTTGGAGAAGTCATCTGTCTTGTCAGTGCCGAAGAGGTTTAATTTTAGTGACCCTAGATACAAAAGGAGGATGAATTTTAATAAGTAAGTTTTTATAGTGAATGAAGAAATATAAGCACTCCATAGGCACATATCAGCTGAAAATATTTTTATAAGTACTCATTCAAAGCACAGAATAGCTGCAACATAAGGATGCAAACCCACGGTGATGATCACTGCTGTTGTGCAAAGTGTGTTGGAGATAAAATCACACACAAGAATATGCAGAACTACTGATGGACATACGAGCACTGCCCAAGAATCCTAAGCCTTTAAATACTTTCAAAATAACAATAATCCAGGAAAGGTTGCCCTTATGACTCTGAGCATGAGCATTTCAGAAACAAGAATTTATTTATTTATTTATTTATTTATTTATTTTAGGTTTTTTGAGACAGGGTCTCGATTTGTGGTTCATGCTGGCCCTGAGCTCAGCCTCAAACTCACATCACAGCAATCCTCCTGCCTCTACCTCCCAAGTGCTGGGATGACAGGCATGAGCCACCATGCCTGGCGCTGTGGTATGGTTGCTGCTGGGCTTGAGCCACCACGCCCAGTATGGTATGTGGTTACCAGAGATTGAACCCAGGTCCTTGCGCTTGCAAGACAGGCACCAGAACCACTGAGCTAACTCCCTGGCCCTCAGAAACAAGAATTATATGAAGGCTGAAGTCAGCTACAAAAAGTGAAATCACAGCTCCTGCCACCCAACCAACTAGTAAGTATGGCAGAAGCAGTACTTCTAGAGTTAATGAGAACAATTCAGGTGCTGGAGTATCATATTTTATAAGAAAGCACGGAAGGCTATCATGGCAGTTTAGTCCTCCTTTATTTCTGATGCTTATTATAATCCAGGTTATTATTCATCTTTTGCTAAATACATCTTCTTAACGTGTATTTTTTACTGTTACTGACTTCATCTCAAGTTAAATTATAATTCCTAAAAGGCAGATCTCACAGTAAAATGATCCAACCCACACATTTTTCTGATAATCCTTGTCCTTATGAAACCTTTAATCAGTAACATAAACTAATATAATCCTGAAATTGTTATTATTCTCAAATAAAAACCCACGGGGGCAAAGACAACCCTATAGCATAAAATTAAAAAGATTGCTTAACTTTTGAAATATGCCTTGTACTTCAAATTTCTGACCTAAATGTATATACTTTACATATTATGTTGTAATTTATATAAAATGAGTTTGA
Source organism: Petromus typicus (assembly GCA_004026965.1). Taxonomy (NCBI): domain Eukaryota; kingdom Metazoa; phylum Chordata; class Mammalia; order Rodentia; family Petromuridae; genus Petromus; species Petromus typicus. The sequence continues at coordinate 36,627 of PVIR01012999.1, read as the reverse complement.
AAATGTCTATCTTGCCTCTATAGTAATTGGTCTCAAAACAGACTCCGTAGGCCTGGAAGGGAAAGCATTTTCATTAGACCATGATCTTTCCAAGTCCTATTCCCAAAGCACAATACTCTAGTGTGATCCCATAACATGACAGCAAAATTTGTTTCTGAATGCAATTTTGCCATTTCCCAGAATCAAATCCACAGTGTAAAGGTCAGGGATTTTCCTGGCAGCAAACTTCCGAAATTACACACCGCAAACTACGTCCCGTGGGAAGTTCGAAATGATGCCGCTCACCTCGGCAGGGTCATTACACTAAGTGGGCAACTCCCCGAGGTGCTTTCTGAAAAGGCACTGTGCTTCATCTGGATGTATAATTTCTTTTACGTTTTAATTTTAAAATCAGGTGCATCACTTTGTTCTCATACCCTCTGTTGTTTCAGTAAAATGGAGCCATATTTCCTGTAACAATGAATCAGATAAACTCCTGATGCTTTTCCATTGCTGCTGGGAAAAGTGCTGCCTGTGTCTCGTATGGCTTCTAATTTCTTCAGACACTCTGTGCTTAATCAGTGGCAAAGATAAATCTAGGAAGCAGAAGGGTGACTCTAACTAACCCTCTCAGATGAAGCCTGTAGGTGTCCTGTGCTTGTTTCTTCTTAGGGATCGAGAGGAACCAGGAAATCGTATCTGTCGTAGGATAACACAGATCACTGTTTCACTTGAAAGAAGCATCAGTTCTCACTTAGCTTGGAAAGGCACTGAGGCCAGGTGCAGTTTCCAGAGAAGCTAGAGGAAGAATCTCTTGCAAAGATTGAAAGAAAAATAGATAGAAGCTTAGCCCCAGGCCTGGTGACTCTTACAATGACTGTAGCCCATGTGTTACTTGAAGGTTCTCAGGAGCGACACGGAAGCAACCGGTGCTCATACTCACGAGGGCAGCCACCTGAAGGTAGTGAGAGAATTGAGGGTGTCAACAAGATTGAGGTGAGACTCCCAGAGTCACTGTTTCCTAGGTATTGTTTTCCTCTCTCAACCCTCTCAGAGCCCTCATATCTACCATGAGAGTCAATATAGCTATCCCATAAAGTTAATATGTAATAATCTGCCTTTGAAATATATCTGGTGTGCCACAGGCTCTCGCAGAATTCTGGTTTCCCCTTCTATACCTGTCTGCCAGTGAGCATCCCACCCTGCAGTGTGATGGAAATGTGTGTGGCCTTTGGGAGTTGATTAAGCTTAGTTTAGGTAATAAGGGGAGGGTCCTCAAGATGGAATTAGCATCTGAAAACATACCTTGTGAAGCCTTTTGAGAAGGAAACTATCTGCAAATTAAACAGAGAACTTTCTCTAGGAATCAAATTTGCAGACACTTTGAACCTGTATTTTATAGTCTGTAAAACTGAAAAATAAAAGTCTGTTGTTTAAGCTGCTTTTGTCTTCAATATATTGTTATATAGGTCTAGCTACCTAAACCTGTAGAGAAGTTTGACTTAGAGTCATACGTAGAGTATGACTTACAGTTGAGTATGAAAGAGGTGTACAGAACTTTTTTGGACAAATAGACTCAGGAGGTACCTTGCTGTCACAGTGGCCAATATTCTAATGTTTCTAACCTGCATTTAATAGGACATGTTCTATGAGGCTCTAGCAACTGAAACTAGATTGAAATGAAAGTATCATCTGAGAATGAAGCAGAAATAAAATATACTAGTGTGGATATAGAATATGAAGGAAAAACCCAGAGATCATATTTCAGTGCATCACTGTGAAGATTAGGAAGAAGGAAACATCCCATCAAGGACATCCAGAGTTATCTCTGTTCTGTAAGAGAGGTTGAAAACCATTTTCTACACCAAGTGATACCAAACCAAGCACATTTGATCTGTCTAGATTGAAACTGTATCGAATTGAAAAAAGATGGTCAACTCTTGACACCAAAAAAAAAAAGAATATTCCAGAAAATTCAGCTTCACCATTAGCACTCATAGTGGACACACAGAACCTAGATTTTGTTGAAACTAGCCTTCAACTGTATCCAGAGACACCCTAAAACTTCATTCATTCATCAAGAATTCATTATTGGGCCAGGGAGTTAGCTCAGTGGTTCCGGCGCCTGTCTTGCTAGCGCAAGGATCCGGGTTCGATTCCCCAGTAACCACATAACAATACTGGGTGTGGAGACCCACACCCAGCAGCAACCAGTACCACATACCACAGTGCGGGGCGTGGTGGCTCAGGCCTGTAATCCCAGCACTCAGGAGGCAGAGGCAGGAGGATTGTGATGTGAGTTTGAGGCTGAGCTCAGGGCCAGCCTGAACCACAAAGCGAGACCCTGTCTCAAAAAACCTAAAAAAAAAAAAAAATTCATTATCAACTACATGCTAATCATTGAGCCAAACGTCATGTATAGGTATCATGGAGATTGCCTCAATGTTATACCATATATATATATATATATATATATATATATATATATATATGGAGAGAGAGATTACTGTATATATATGCATATATAGAGAGATTATTGTATATATATATATATATATATATATATATATATATATATGGAGAGAGACTACTGTATATAACTGTGTGGGTATCTTTCTTTTCTGCAAAGTTCTATAGTTTTCAACAGATTTGTAAATGACCAAGAGCCACAGATCAACAGACAAATTTGCATGGTCTAGTTGACTATTTTGATCGAGGGATTATTTGCTCCTTGATTATTTGTGAACATTTCTCCATTTCTTCATTCTTTCCTTTCCTTTCTCCCTTTCTTGTTCCATTTTCTTCCTTTATATCTTCTCCTCCATTTCTTCATTTTCTCAATCTCTCTCTTTTCTTTGTCTCTCCTTCCTTAGTGTTATTTTGCAAAATGTGCCAGATAGTAGAAATCCAGAAATCTTGATCTTTGACAAAAGGTGATAGGAACAAGATATCTGAGAACAAAGGTGCAAGGGAAGTAAAATATTTAACTATGTCTCCTAAAGAAAAACCATTGCAATTCTCTAAAAGAAAAATACTCATAGCTGCAGCATAAAGTCATCCTTATTCTAACCCATACTATGAATTTCATGAAATAATTATTTAATCAAACATTTTATAGTGCAGAGTAGCTATGTGGCAAGCATGGTAGTATGATTTCAACCAGAAACATTGACCGGACTTAATGAATCTCCCAAGTCATATGTCATACTTTTCAAATAAAAAAACCAAGTACAAAATATAAGAAAGGGACAAAGTAGGAAATTGTGGTAGCAAACCTCAAGAAATGAATGCAGTTCTAAGAATTCCTTAATAAAATATAACTCAGATAATTGCATGAGATTTTTTTAAAGGTAGAGCGAACAGATTTTCTGTATTTCAAACCTGGCCACAGGCCTCAGATCTGAGCAGCACTGCCTGATGGAAACATTTTCACAGCTTCCATATATTGTACGCTTAAACAGATTTTTAATCATCCCAGACAGGGGAAGGACATTTTATTTCTAACTAGACATTAGCTATGAAATGGGAGACTCATTAGGAACAAGAACAGATGAGCTCCAATTAAACTAACTGCTCCCTGGCAAGCCCCTGGTGTCTTGGAGGGTAGCTCTGCTTAACTAAGGTTTACAGAACAAACAAGTATGTCTCAGGTGTCATTATAGAAAAGCATGTAAAGGGACGGCTCCCAATTCGTTTCTCAGTTAGATTACTTCTCATTTGCCATCTCTTGGGGCTGCTGAAAACCAGGCCCTCCCTCCCTTTGGATCCATTGTTTCCTTCTGAGATAATTACTGAAGAGCATTCAGGGCACCATTAAGTTCAGATCTCTCCATTAGACTTCAGAACCTGGCTGCATAAGGATGCATTTCTTCTGCAGGCTTAATTCTCAAAACAACTTTCTCTAAGCCCTGGAACATTGGTCTTAAGATTAGTCCTTAGCTCTTGTTGCTTCTTGTTTGCAAGCTTGGCTTTTCCCAGACAGTTCTGAGATTTCCTCAATGCCCTCATCTTCTTGAGAACAATTTCCTTTCTAAGTCTTCAGGAAAGTGAACCAGTGACTCCCAGTGGGGACTGCTCATTGGTTTCAATTGCAGTGGGCGTGAGAGGACTGGGAAAATCACTAGCATCTAAGTCTCACTCCCAGGCCTTCTGTTGTTAAGGGCTCAGGTGGGTTTTTTGTAATTACTCAATTGCCACTTATGTTTCCTATAGTTTCAACCAGCGTTTCTGATGCGCACTGTGAGAACCAATCTTCCCAGAGTAACTTCTTCATTCATCCTACATAATCCCCCCTTTGTTTTGAAACACAAAAACATGCTTATTTTAAATTCTGAATTCAACATCCTCCGCAACTGAAGCTCCATCTGTATTGTTCTCCTGCCCAGTGGCATCCAAATTGCAAACAGGAATTCAGTTTCCCTTGCACGGACCCTCCACATTCAAAGTAATCATGACTCAATGTGAGTTTTTTTTTTTTTCCATTTTAGCTTTGACATAGAAGTCTTTGCCCCTTTTTTGTCAGTTTCTGTTCTCTCTGTTCTTCTGTGACTCACCCCAACTACAAAACCTTCTTACCTAGGGTGGTCTCGTGCATTGTCACAGTTTGGACATTACTCCTGTAGGGATCATCTTCTGAATGATCTGCGTGGTGCTGATTCAGTGAGCCCAGAACTAGCTTTATGTTTCTCCATGGGAAACTGTATTCCTACTCCTTATTCATCCCTGACCTTCCATTTTACCCAAGCTGCAATCCTAGGAGTCACCTTCCCCTTCTTCTTGCACTGAGTCTCAGTCTTCTGAGTCTTTCCTCTCTGTTTCATTGCTGGTGGAATTATCTTTGTGTGGGCTTTACCTTCTTTGGCCCCAAGTATTAGAAATCTAAGCAGTCTCACTCCCTGTAGCTGTGGCTGCTTAGTCACCATCTTTCCTCACGACCTAAATTTATACTGTAGCCAAAGGAAACTAAGACAATAATCTGATCCCAGCACTCTCCTGTATAAATTATCCCATAATTTCTTATGAACTTCAAATGCTTTGTGCTTTAAAAGGACATATTCACCCTGCATGACATCGCTGGCCGCTCCATGTCTCTCCAACCTCATTTCTAGCTGCTTTCCGATTGGAACAATTTTGTATTCAGTGTAAACATATTCCTTGTGCTTCCAGACCTCAGCTCTTTTCAAAGGCGTTGGCCTTTGTCCAGAATTCTTATCCTAACTTTATTAAAAGAAAATTGTTGACCATAATTTAAAATCCTGGAATATCATATCTCCCTTGAAGGTAGATACAGGGGTATGTGGCTGCCTCTGCAAAGAGACTATAAATACTGTGTAATAAATATTAACAGCAGAAGCATAACTTAGAATTTGTAGCCAGACACATTCTAATCACATTCCTGCCTCTTACCAGTTTGTCGACAACAACCTGTTTAAGCAAGAAGCTTTCCAAAGCTCCCACCAGCTTCCATTTTCTGCATCTTTTCAACAGGGACAACACATTTCAGAGCTGTCAATAAATCCGCAGTGCAGTACAACTACAGGCCTTGTTGTTTATTGATCACTCTTAGGTAAAGTGGCTTTTATATGAAATCAATGTGTGTTAAATGTATCCAAAGTAATTGCTTTATATACTTAAAGGAAACACATTGACCATAGAAATGAGTTTCCCTAGCCCCACCTTGTGGAGTGAAGTGGTTTTTTGTTTTGTTTTTCTTTCCATTGGTGAAAACAAGCAATTTGGGTGATACACACCTTGACAAAGAGAAAGGAGTATGGATTTTAAAACCTGATCAAGACTCAAATGCTCTCACCATCATTTACTTTCTGCGTGTCCTTGAGGAAGCTATTTTTGTGGATTTTCTCAGTATTAAACTGAAGGCCATTACAACTAGAGTGCAAAAGTACATCCAAACTGTGTCCGAGTTGGGATGAAATATGTGGACCCAGGTGGCACTCATTCGTTGTTGTGAAACTAGAAGGAAAACAGAACAAGCAGGTAATGACAGCCAAATTTTTTATAATGAGAAAATATTTATAGCATCATCAGGTAATATGAAATAAATGAGATGCTCTGGTGTTAGAATGAGAAGCAATTCAGGAATAAATTAAATTCCTTTCTTTTACAAATAAGGAATATGGAAGCTAGAGAGTTTTAATAACTTGTCTCAAAATAATTCTCTATTGGTTGATGCTCCAGGTACTTGCACACCATTCTTGTGAGGCAGAGTGACACCCTTCTCTTTGGTTTTTGTTTCTCAACTTTAGCTTGTATCACTCAGAAACCTTGTAAAACACAGATTGCTACACTCACTGTAGAGGTCCAGGCTCAGTAGGGTGAAAGTTTCTGAAGAATTTGCATTTTGAACATATATTCCCTGTAGGGCGGATGCCATATTTTGAATAGCATTGCTATAGACAACCATGTTCTTAATACGTTATTGTTGTCATTTCTTCAGAGAAAGAGTTCTTAGAAAGAGTTCTTAGATTTTTAAACACTTCACTCTCAGGCAGTGATGGAGAGATAGGCAAGGCTGTCTGTCTTGATTATGCCTACTGGTTTCATATGGGAGGCAGCAGTGCCAGTGATAGACAAAAAACAATTCTTTTCTTGCTGTCTTTTCCAAATGTACTCTTAGATAAGGGGTGATGTGTTTCAGGAAAACATACTCTCCAATAAACTCTATAAAAACTGTAGTTTGTTTTGGCTGCTATGTTCATGATCACACTCGGGGCTTCCAGAACGCACATGAAGCACTGCAGTGTCTGAGATGAGAAACTGGCCTTGGGGGGCACCACTCTGTGAATGGAAAACCAAGCTGCTTTTGTATGTTCTGTGCGAGAGGAAATACAGCCCAAGTAAATACAGTGCGTAAAGGCAACACATGAAATGGGTTTGAGAAATCACACAGTGCCACCTCTTTATTTGCTCCAAGAAGAGGAAAGCCGATTATATTCCCAAGGTTCATTTGTTAAGCAGGTAGTTTAGTGCCTCCTGTTCGTAGAAACAATGGTGCTATTTCAGCTGTATCGTACATTACAATTTTAATAAACTTCACCTGGACACCAAATTACTGTTCATAAAATTATTTCTCAGAAAAATTATATTCTGCTTGGTGATCAAAGGACAAAGATAATCAACAAACAAGAAGCATCTCTTACCAAAAGATATTCCACAAAACTCAGATGGAATTCAGTCCCAGTACAATAAATTTGGTGCACAAAGTTAAGGTGTTTATGACTCTCAGCTTCCTTATCTGTTAATGCCAGATAATATGCATATTACAGAGTCCATGTGACAGACAAACAGGGTGTATGGGCTTTATCTGGACTCTGCTACTTTCTCTTGATCAAAGTAGGCACTTAATACATTACTGTTGTCATTTCAGTAACATGACTTCAGATACATGAATTCATTCATTCTGTGTTTTCTGAAATCTGAACTTGAATCCAGAGCCTCCTGTATGTTAGGCAGGGGCTCAACCACTGAGCAACAACCCCAGAAACCTTTTATTGTTTAATTTGAGACAGGTTTTCATTAAGTTGCCCACGGTGACATCAGACTTTTGATTTTCCTGCATCAACTTTCCAAGCTGGGATTTCATGAATGTGTTGTGGTGCTGGTGTCTGGTTTTTGTTGTTGTTCTTTGTTTGTTTTCTTTGTATTTTTGTTTTGTTTTGTTTTTTGTTTTACTCATACAACCGTGATCATAGATGAAGCAGGAAGCAGGAGACTGGATGGTCCTTGAAATCTTACCTTCCTCAAATATGCAGAGTAATTCAGTTCTACCCAGCTCAGCTCTGAAATCTTCAGACCATTTCAGCACTAGAAACTGTTAAGAGCTCCCTTTTCAGGGCAGGACCTACCTGAATTTGAAGGTAGAATAGTATTTATTATCGCTCATATTTTTGTTGAACTTGAGTTCCTTGTTATATTTTTAGCTTGCTCATAAGCAAATTCTGAAACAGTCTCAGTATTTTCTCCTAACTGAAACCTAGATATTTTTTTTCTTCTATTGATATTTCAAAATAAAATATCTAATGGTAATATTTAACCTCTGTTTATATGAAGTAGGGGGAAAACTATGTGAGCTTTTAAAGGTAAATGTTTATTGCTTTGAGCCGATATTCTAGTAACATTCATTAACTCATTACCAAACACCTACTACATGTTAAGTATGTTCCTGATGTTGGGAATTGTAAATGAAGCTGATAAAATTCTACCTAATGACAGAGTTCAGTGGGGAAAACCAAGGTGATATATATATATGTATCCCGTATGGGATGGTTATGTAAGAATTCTCAATAGTAAGAGGGAATTAGGAAGGAAAAGGTTGAGATAGAGGAAGCACAAGTGCAACGGCCCGGAAGTAGAAGTAAATTCCTACTGGATGATTCATCATCCTGAGCCAGGTGGAGGTAGGAAGACTCTACTCCGAAAGAATTTGACTTCAGGCTGTCGTGTACCACTTACTTAGTTAGTTCTAAGTAGCCCTGATCATAGAGAGAAGAGTTGGTGCTGAGCATGCTGGGAAGATGACTTTCCTATGGTAGTAAATTCCAAATTGTGTCATGCAGCCTTTGTTTACTTCTTGCTCCAGCCTAAGTACATCCTTTCCTTATGTCTTTAAAATGTAATTAGCTTTACAGATAACACTTATCTTTCCACCAAGATGCTGATTTTTTTTTTTCTAGAAACCTGAATATCATCTTGGACACTTTCTGTCTCCATCTCTCATAATTAATTGGGTCTCAGTATCTACAGATCTCATCGCCTTTGTGTTTCACATCCACCCTAATCTTTCCATAGATTCAACCACATTGTAATTCAGATCCTTTTAATTATTCCCTTTGCCTTCCAGTAATCTGCTCAGTTCCTAATCAGTTCTTTATGCAACCACCATAGTGATTTTTCTAATGTACAAAGTTGGTGATATCCTGCCTCAGTTTATAACCGTTCAGAGATTCCCTCATGCTCTGAAGATAGAAAGTAAACTTTAATGGGTTTAAAACAGACTTTGTGATCTTGGTCCTACCTATCTTATTAATCATCTATCTTAAAATGGAATTAATTCCTTTTCAATCCATTCCCTCTGTTTTTTCCACCTAAATACACTTGCACACAGCGCTGAGGTCCTGGTTCTAAGCTGAAATAGGATTTCTTTCTTGGTTCTAAGCTGTTACACCTACTGTTCCTTCTACAGGCACAATTCTCCATGTTTGTCTTCTGTAAGAAATCAGCTCAGATGGTGTCTTTTTTCCAGAAGACTTGTCTGCCTAATGAGTTCCCACAGTAACCCACCTCTGCTCTCACTGCAATGTCTTAATAGCTGCCTCCTCACTTCCCTGCATTCCCCACTGGCCATCGTCCCGAGAGGTCAGGAGCTGCCTTCTACTTACATTATCAGATCCCTGGTGCCAGATCCTGGATACTCATTAAGATGAGATGAATTGCCTCGGGTTGAGTGGAAAAATGTATGAACCCTATGATGACGTACACAGACTATGACATATCACACAGGGGTCAAGATACTGAGTCATTCTCCATTTGATAGATATCTTTGCAAAGAGCTATAAATTTCATGTTTATCTATGACCTTGTCTGCATTGCCTGCCACTGATGAAGAGATAAAAAAGGAGATTTCTCTCATTTCTAAGCATGGGCATATTAGCAGAAATAATTATGGATTAAAATATCAGGGTTCTATGATTTCAGCCTCGAAAGTTACTTAATAGATAAATGAACTTATGGGTTCATTTAACCATAGAAAAATCATGTGAAAGCAAGCAGCTGTCTTATGTGGGTTTTCTGATAGGTTTCTGTTGGAGATTACATATTATATTTGAAAAATCCCCTTGACCATTATCTTTGTTCTCTCATGCTGACCTTCCAGGGCTCAGCATTTCCTAAATATACACTTACCCAGAGCTAAGGTTTCCTTAGACTTCTCTTACCCCTAGTCTGGCCACACTGGGCTCCTCTTGCTCCTAGAAGGCTGATTCTTTCTTCTGACTTTTCTCTGTGCATCTCCCTTCTCCAAATCATTCTCTCTTGTCACTTTAACTATCACTTTCATTTGAATGAGTCCCAGATTTTTGTCTCTAGCTCTGCCTCCTCTCCCATGGTACAGATCCACTTTTAAGTTAGCAGTTCATCATCTCCACCTGGATTCCCTGCTGGCTTCTTAAATGCAGCTTTATTGAAAGTTCAATTATCTTCACCTCCCTACATATTCCTATTTTCAGTTTCACTGAAGGTGACTCAGAGTGGCTCTCTGGGCCTCTTCTTTGCCTCTGTCAGAAGATAAGTCACAGGAGTGGGTGTCCAGGGCTCTACTGTACGAGGTGACCTGCCACCTCACAAGAAGAGATTGCACCAAGGTTACCTGACTGACTTATCATGGACCCAGCTGCATATTCCTCTTTGATATTTGAAACTTGCAGATGGAGAGATGCATCAATAGAAACAAGTGCGTTCAGAGCAGCCTCTCAAGTAGAGGTGAAGAAACTACCAAAGCAGTTCAACTGTCACTCTTTTTTTCTTTGTACCTTTCCATGTCTTGGACTTTCGGTTCTCCCTTCAAGTTCATGAGTTATTCCATCTGCTTTCCAGTGCATTTTTGCAAATGTCTTATTATTTCACTAGACTGAGTTGACAAATGCTTCCCCCCATGATTCGCAGTCAGTTCCCACTATGTTTGATACCTTCTGTCTTCAGCTCACTTCACTCTGGCCAAAACATTCTGCATCTTTGCCAGTTTCAGTGTCCACCCCTTCCTGATCACTGCTATATCCTGTGGCTTAGACCATTTTAGAGCCTACCACTGGGCTTTCTCTCTCCAGTTTATCTTTTTTATCATCCCAGTTGCTTCCATTTTTATTATTCCTGGATGAAGTAAGAAAGACCTCACTGAACTGGTGCCACTCGATTTCCCAGAAATGTTAGCCAGATATTCCTCCTCAATAGATATGCCACATCTCTAGTCTGATTATTCTCTCTTACATTTGTTGACTTATTAACATGAATAAACTTGCTAATTCTAATTCTGACCACTGATGATACAATTGATATGCTTTCAAATGACTGTACATGGGAAGAACCCTGCCTTCTGCCATCCATTTGTTCATAAAACAGCTATGGAAAGTCTTCTATGGACAAGTTCTCTTTCAGTTGCCAAAGACAGTGTAATGAGCAACTTAGTAAGGGGCCTGCATGGAGGAAGTATCTGTACATGTGAAGAGAGATAGGAAACTTTTATGATAAACAACAAGAAAAGATTGACTGCTATGGGAAAAGCAAAGCAGTGACTTGGTAGAGTGCCCGGGCAGTGGTAAGAAATGAGAGTATTTCTGATTGAACACTGAGAAAAAGGCTCTGTGAGAAGATAGCCCTTAACCCTCATATTAGTGACAAGATAGACAAAGCAAGAAGCAGCAGCTCACCTTAGGGAAACACAGCTTTCTACATAGGAAGGATCAAAAATGCAAAGGTCACAGGCAAGAATAATCTCAGTTTACTCAAAAAGTTCTACATGTAGAGAGAATAATAATTAGGCTGGTAGTAAAGAAAAGTATGGGGTGAAATCATATCAGAGAAGGCTAAGAACATATTGAGGACTTTGTGGGTATGATCCCCAATAGGAGATAGAGTTTTTGGAGGGCAGGGAAGTTATAGGAATGTTGTACTCTTTAACTTGATGCTTTATAAAGCCAGGTTACAAGAGTGTGAGAATCAAAGCAGACAATCAGATTAAAGTAGCTCAGGTCTAGCATTCTGTTCCAGGCACTGGTGAGGAGTAGCCAGATCAGGACTGAGTTTTGGAGATGGAATCAGCAGGATCTGGTGCCTAGATTATATTTGCATGTCTTACATATTCTAGCACATGCATTTAATAACATGAGTCACCTCATTAAAGGTAGGATTGAACAACCAAAGGCAATTTTTTTTTTTTTTTTGAGACAGGGTCTCGTCATTTAGGCTGGCCCTGAGCTCAGCCTCAAACTCACATCACAGTAATCCTCCTGCCTCTGCCTCCCGAGTGCTGCGATTACAGGCGTGAGCCACCACGCCTAGCACTGTGGTGTGTGGTACTGATTGCTGCTGGACATGAGTCTCCACACCCAGTATTGTATATGGTTACTGGGATCAAACCTGGGTCCTTGCGCTTGCCAGACAGGCTCCAGAACCACTGAGCTAAATCTCCAGCCCGCAAAGGCAAATTTTATGAAGCTCTCCAGGATTGACTCCATTCCTCCTGGTTTTCTACTCTGCCTCTGAAATCCCTCTATATACTAAAGCCTTTCTTATTCACATTACTACTCTTCCTTGGACTTTCTGTGAGTCCAAACACTGAGCTCCAGCATGTGAAATCTGGAGAATCTTTCTAAACAGATTAAGCAACTTCACCACACAGTTAGCTTTGACTCTGAGAAGGAAGAGTTTGAAGCTCAGAGAAGGTGCCTGAGGGTTGCTGAGTTGTGTGACCCCAGAGATAACTGAGTCGAGCTTGTGGACATCAGAACACAGTTTTGTGTTTCTCACTTGCTGGACCACTTACCTTGGGCGTGCTGACTTAACCATTCCAAGTCAGTTTCCTCATTTCCCAAAAAAGCATGTAATTAAACTAACTCTGAGCTCTATGCTGCAAAAGTAACAGTTATTCTCATAGAGAGAGGACTTACTTTGCTATTTGCTTTGACCCACCTGAATGCTTTAACTATCTTCACTCAGTTATTGCTCATGACAACATAAGGAGATAGGCACTTTATTGCCTCCATTTTATAAGTCAGCAATGCAAAGTCCCGGCATCCAACCCAGGAGAAGCTTTCTGTTTCTTTTACATGAGAAGCAGAGTTCAGCACTGGATAGGGAGCCAGCTGAACTGTTTATAGCCTGGGATTGCTGCTGTTTTTTGATGTGAATAAGGGGAACATTACTGGCCTTTATTTTCTCATTTTAAAATAAATGACTATTCATAATAAAAAGGCAAAGCCCACAAAAGTGCAAATATAGGTAAAATTACTCCAAAAATCATGAATAAATGTAGATGTCCACAAAGGCTTAGAGTTGATTTTTAACTCAACCATACTGAAAGTCAATAATTTTTTCTTTAATCTCACTCTTCAGAAATTTATTTTTTCTTTTCCTTTTTACTTTTATCTGTGCATGTTTATTTTACAGCACATATTGGCCACATTCTGTATGGGAGTTTGTTCATGTGCATAATTGTCTTGATTATTTTTATCCCTTTCCCTCTACTCTTTCACCCTCCTCCATCTCCTGGTCCACTTCCCATTTGCAAAAGATCTATCTCCCTATATCTTATCATTTATGTTTTATTTTATACTTTATTCATGTTTGGTGTTTCTCATGTAAGGGAAATTATGAGGTACTTAAGTTTATGTTTCTGATTTATTTCACTTAACCTTACGGTTTCAAGTTACACTCACATTCCTACAACTGATTCAAGCTTCTCCTTTATTCCAGTCATACTCCAGTGTGTTTAAGCACCTTTCCCTTGTCCATTCATCTACTGGTGAAACCTTAGCCATTTCTAAGACTTTGCTGTTGTAAATCACTATCCTAATGTCTCTAACTCTTCCATAAATATACCTAGAAAAGAATTTCTAGTTTTCTGAAGGGGTCTCCATCCTGGTTAACAGCTGTCCCTACTTTATATTCCTATCAATAATGTTAGAAGAGTTCCTTTGTCCCCCTGGCCTTGCCAGCATTAGTTATTGTTTGATTTCTTGGTGAGAGTCATTCTTTGAGGAATAACAAGAAATCTCAGTTGTTATAATTTGTATTTCTGTAATGGCCAGAGACATTGAACAGTTTTACATATATTTATTGACCATTTGTAGTTTTTTTGAAAAGTATCTATTCATTTCAGTTGTCTATTTTCAATTGAGTTTTTTTTAGGGGGGGAGGTGTAATTTGTCTAATTCTTTGTATATTCTAGATCTTAGTCCTCTGTCCAAGGGATAGCCAGCAATTTTTCTTTTTTACTATTCGATGCAAAGTCATTACCAACACCTGTGTCTTCAAAAATTTTGGTGGCTCCAGGAGAAATTGTTAATTTTCAAGAATGAAGCGTCCTCCTTCCTTACAGTTTTGCTAGCACTGTGAACAGTATTCCTGAAAGCACTGCCTATGCCTTTCTCACACTCGGAGTACTTGTTACTCTGACTAGAACTGGAACCCTCCCCAGCTGAAGAACTTCCTTCATTTCTTGTTTTGTCTGCCCTGGAATATCAAAGCCAACTAATTATCTTCCCTAGAAGTGCCCTTCTCCTACTAAGAAGCAACTTTCTCTCCATTGTCTTTTGTGATCTTTCTAGAAATTCTGCAGAAAAGAGTCACAATCCGAGTTACACCTGCTCCAGGGTCCAATCACCATAATTTGTGATTTGTACCTGGGCACTTAGCTAATTATTTATAAGTGAAAAAGAAACTGGATTCTCCCTCTGTCTGATCATCAGTTTATATCTTCTATATTGCTTAATGTTCCTTTCGAATATTTTGAAATGCACATTCCTCTGCATCCATTCTCTGGGAAAACTGGAAGTTCAGAGGTAGCAATGTTAGTTAAAGCTATTCATGTCTTCAAAATTCTTTAACACACATACATGCATGCACACTTCTCTCATTTGGCTTGTTCCTAGTAAAGTGCACTATGTCTTTGAGAGTTTCAGTGTAAGTTGTTAATTTTTTCTTATTTTAAAAATGGTGTATTTTGTTAGGACAATTAAGGTATTACACTTATATGTTAAGTGTAACAATGATCCCTCAATGTTGTGTATTTCCTAATGCTTGGAACCTATGAGTATTTTAGATAAGTGGTAAAATGTATTTGAAGTTGCAGGTAGAATTAAGCTTGGTAATTAGCTGATTTTAAAAAAGGAAGATACCCAGGCTTGTCCATGTGGACCCAGTGTAATCACAAAGAAAGCAGCAGCAGGAGGCACAAGAAGCGATATGAAGGCGCTAGAGGGATGTGATATGCGAAAAACTCATTTGGCCATTGCTTGAGTTGACAGTGGAGGAGGCCACAAGACAAGACAAATGGACAGAACCTGGAAAAAGCAGGAACAAGGATGTTTTTTTTGAACTTATATGAAGGTCACATCCTGCCAATACCTTAATCCCAGCCATTTAGATGCATCTGAAACTTCTAACCTGCAGACCTTTCAATGAGGAATTTTTGTTACCTTAGGCAGCACAAGAAGCTAAAACAAATTAACCCCAATATTCCAGCAATATGGGTGCAATGACAGGACACAAACTATTTCAGGAAGATTGGCTACAACCCCAATTGACTGTGAGTTCTGGAAGATATGTCGCACCCCTCTTCAATTGTCCATGTTTCTGTATGTGAAGCTGAAAGAGGAAAAAAAATATTTTCCTGACTTTATCTTTAAAATAAGGCTTATTCCTTTTTTATTAGGATTCTTTCAGGTGTGGCCCCCAGCTTCCCTGAGTGCTGCTTTATAATGGACCTTCCAACCTATTTGTTGCTTTTTCTCTTTTAGGGGCACTAGAAACTGCCTCACATTCATGAGCAGTAGGCCGGGCACTGTTACATTAGTCTTGGTGTTTACAGACAATGTGAATTCTTCAGTTTCTTGGGAACTTTTCTGATCTTCTCACTAGAGAAAGTTCTGTCATATAGTGTACATTCCTTTTGTGTTTGTATTCTATTATGTAGACAACTTAGCTCCTTATTTTCATAGACAGGTTCTAGCAAAACCAAAGACCTAGTTTTGCTTTCTAGTTGTGAGGCCTAGGCCAATGGCTTAAAAGACCCACAAATAGAAAATGAATGTCTGTCTTGCCCTACCTGCCTCAGATGAGCATTCTGAAATGAATCTGCCTCATCATGAGCATTCCCAAATGTCTTCTCTGTGTCTTGTTCACCATGATCAAGAATGAGTAGAGCTGTGAGATCAGAACACAGGAAATTTCTTTCATCTTCAGGCCTCACCCATTTTGAGCTTGCAAATAAGGGAGATTTTGTGTGTGTGTGTGTGTGTGTGTGTGTATGTGTGTGTGTGTGTGTGTTTGTGTGTGTGTGTGTGTACATGCACATGCATGTATGCACAGTCACCATAAAGAGACAGAACCAGAAAGAAACTGTCAGTAAACAGAGAAATTTGGAATCATTTGGAAAGAATAACCTGGAGAACTGTACATAATGTTCTACTTTACTGTTTTTTCTATACTGTTTCTATAACTCTTCATAAAATATAGTATGATCAAGAAGATCATTTGGTGTCTCTGGAGACCTGAAAGCATTTAAGTCTAAGTCTGCTGGTTTCTACTTCACAAAGACTTTCTGTGGTGCAGGAAATGAATCTACCATTCTAAGCACACCAGAATAAGTCTATCTATGGGAGTCCTGTACCTGACAATCTAATCAAGGTGCTGAAAGCAGAGGCCTGGCCTAAATGAATTGAAATGTGCCACAGGGCTTTGGAAGAAACACGGAAGGCAGGACTGAGTCCCAGCACCAAGGCTAATGTGCCATCATTGGAAATGCCATTCATTGTGCTTTTAGAACCACTTGTTCTGTTTCAAAGCCATGTGAATCTGAGGCTGAGAAGATCAAGGTGGATAGATTCTCTGTTCCTGCATTTGGACCTGAGACACTGGAGAAGTAGAGGAGTGGGACCGGTTCAAGGAGAGACAAATTTTTCCATAGACTCCCCCAGGGTCTTCTTTCCTCCTGGTTTAGATTACAGCTGTGTGAGGTATGGAGTTTCCTAAGCATAAAATAGGTCCCATTCATCTTTAGGTCCATGACGATCATATACTTCGAGTGGGAGACCGCCTGTGTCTTCTGACCTCTCCTTTCTCCCTCCCTGTTTCACGTTTTCCTCCTTCAACATTTTTCTTTCTTCCCCTTCTATCCAGAAACCTTTCCTCTATATCATTTCATTTCACACTGTTTTCCTTAACACTGTTCCTGGTGAAGAACTTAATACTAAACACGTACATATCAAAGCAGAAGTTAGGCCACATCCTCCCTTTCTGAAGATACTTTGCGTTTGAAATATTGTTCCACTTTGAGTAGTGAGGGCATAACAAAATGAAAAATCAAAACAGATATGTCAGCAGATCTGCTTATGGAGAGTAAGAACAGTGGATCTTGGCAGAGGTCCTTGAGGTCAGGTCCTGCTCTTTGATGTCTTGTATGGAATATTTGCCAAGTTACTTCAGTGTTTCTACTTTAGCATCTTCATCTGTACAGTGAGGTAAATACTTTTATGCACCCACTGGGATAGCACTACAGTTTCGTAAGTTAGTTTTTGTAACACACACAGCAGACTATCAGATGGCAGCAGCTCAAAAGTTTTGTAATATCAACTACAATATAGTAAAGAAAAAATAGTTATTATTATTTTCCTGGTGAATGCCTACACTAAACTCAACTCATAAAGGTGACACATAATAGAGACTTCTTATAGAAGGAACATATGACATGAGATGAGAACAGCACTGGAATTAGCAGGGTGGATTAAAGTGAACCCAAGAACCCACTCATTTCTCTCAGCAAGTTCAAGGAAAGAAAAAGAAAGGAAAATAAAAAGGAAGAAAAACTGTCATAAATCATAAGGAAAAGTACCTTTTAGTGAGTGCTTAAGTTATCTGCTGATTTATTTATGTGAACCATATATACTGGACATGTTTGGATCATGAGATACCTGAGAACTACTTACTTGATACATTACTGCAATATTTCTGGAAGTTTCTTAGGATGAAATGTATTTTCCCTTCAATTCTCTATTTAAAATGTAAAGAACCTTATAAAGTCAATAGGACACTCAAAGCAGATGGCAGTGATGCTTAATTGTTTAATGGATATCCACATACATATTTTAAAGAAATCTTTCCAAGACACATTTAGGAACCCTGCAGCTCAATGAGATCATCTGAGCCCTCTCTGATGAGGCAGTTTATCTGGAAGACACGTAAGGGTCTCCACAGAGAAATTGAGAATCTCCACCACAGAAGGACTTGACATTCTTTAGGGCAGATGGGTCAGTGGGGTAGAATCAAGGGCAAGGAAGGTTGAAGAACTTCTGTCTTTTTGTGAAAATCAGATGAGACATAAGGGATCACCTTTAACTCTACACTTCTTGCTTTCACTATGAGGTACACTTGTATTCCCAGCATGGTCTGGGAGGCTGAAATAGGAGAACTGAAAGTTTGAGTCCGGTCTGGCCAATTTAGCTACTTAGAAAGACCTTGTCTCAAACTGAACTTTAAAGAGCTGAGGATGTGCCTAAATTCAGTCCCAGCACCACCAGCGGGGAAATGACATCTTTGCCATTCTGAATGTTGCTTTTGTCAGTGCTCACCATCCTCCTGAGAAAGATGCCACCTACTCCCCTGGCTATTCTTAGGGACTTAGTTTAGGTTTCTCCCTTCACGGTGCCTTGCTGTGAGGTCAGCCAATATGACAGGTTGGTTTCTTAGCTCCTATTGACTGGAAGAACATATTTTGCTTTTATTGTTTCTTTTTAACCTTCAGTATACCATTCTGATGTTAACTGCACTAAACCACTCCATGATTTTGAATAGCTACAATATTTAAAGACTTCCAAAAGATTTAATGAATAATGAATATCTGCAGAGACTGCCCCCCCCCAAAAAGTACATATTTCAGGAAAAGAAAAACTTGTACAATATTTTAATACTAAATTTATTGAGTCATGAGATTAATATGTTACCTTTGGCCTCTACAATTACCAGAGGTGCTCAGAATGGTGGCCATTCTCTTCCAGACATTTATTAGTACAGCAAACTGCTGCTTGGGTAACCTTGGTCATTGAGACAGCTTCACATGCATTTTCAATTTTCTAGGGTTCCCCATGTGAGGGTAATACCATCTGTTGAGAAAACACTACTATTTTTATTTTCCTGAAGTATGCTATATTTTTTGTGTGTGAATTCTCTATGTAGGAGAGTTCCATAAGTAGTAATTCGAAGAATTACAATGGGATTCATGTATGTACTATTTTAATACCTGTTGATAAGTTGGAGAGAAGTTCCAAGACAAAGGAAAAGGCAGTGTGCTGCCAGAGGAGGCAAATTATGAATGGACGATACAGAGAGGAAATCAATACTGTCTAAGGGCTACTTGATCGGCTGTGTTACTCACCAACTCAGTGCTGACTTGCTGCACAGGGATGATGGTTGTCTTCCTCCTGACCCAGGAGACCAGAATAAAAACAGCTTTACAGAGAGAAATCTCTGTTTATGCTGTGCCTTTGAGACAGATGAGAAGCACCTACCTGCTTCTCACTTTTTCCTGCACTGCCTGGGAGAGTATTTGGCTTGGCCAGCAGCTATCTACCCTCTTCCTCTTTCTTCCATTTGCCCCTGCCTTGCCCCCACAGTGGACTGGGACTGTTTTCTTCACTCTTCTGTTTATCTGACAATGTCTTTCCTGGCTATCAAACCTCCATTCTCCACCCCAACATGAGAGCAGCCAAGAGGCTCATGTGGAGCTCCTTCTCTACCCTGCCACTTCAGAGGATGCTGTTCCCTTCAGCTATGGTAGAGTTCACCTGCCATGTCTGGCACAAGCTAGATTTGGCTGTGATGGCTGCTGGCCTTGCCGGTCACTGGCGTCCAGAGTTCCATGGTATCATCTGGTGACATGAAGGCTCCTGCAGAGCTGGGCTTGGCTCATTCTGAATCTAGAGAAGTGCCCTAGGAGGATAGGCAATGTCTCTGGACAGAAGGGAAAGTGGAGCACCATTTGTGTATCTGCTGTTTGAGTTCTCTTCAGCTTAAAATACTTTCTGTGTCAAAGCATAAGATTTTGGAGTGGTGTTTTGCATCCCTTTCCTAGTATATTAAATTTCAATTTGGTTTAACTAGTTCCAATGTGTTTTACATTCTGTGTGTATGTTTGAAGAGACAATAAGTAAGTAGTATATTATACCTGCCTCAAATTTTTTCTCCACTTTATCCCAGTTGCTTCTATGTTAACACAGTATCAACAGTTTATGAAATACGCATTAACTGGGTGTCTTAGTTGCTTTCTCATCTTCCAATTAGACCCCCCCTTCTAACAACAAGTCAGCTATAAGCCCCCACAACCCAGTCATGTCCCCGAAGCCCTACCTATGAAAGTATGAGGCTTTGGAGAAACTCTAGATGTAAACAACAGCACCAGGGACTCTCGCCTGACAAAGTCTCAGATTGAAGCTATTGCAAAAAGGGAGTGAACAATAAGTTTCAAGTTTCAGTAAGTCATTTCCTGTGAGATTATTTAAAGGATCTCATTGGGCCAGTGCAAGAAAACTGCTAGTCTACTAGCTGATCTTCTTCTCTTCCTCTGACTTGTTGGTTGACAAGGACATGCTTTCTCTGAGCGAGTTTTTTCCTTTTTTTTTTTTTTTGTTAAGAGTTTCTGTTAGTATTTTCTTTCACTCCCTCCCCCCAGAGCCTCAGCTTTAAAAAATCATTCACCATGATGTAGAGAGGCCTGGGGGTGGGGATTTAAGTCTATTTTTTCCAAGTGCAACCTAGAAAACCTTGGGCAAATTGCTCAATTGTTTGAAGTTTAAATTTTCTTCTCTAGGCCAGTATAACCGATCTCAGGGAACTACGAGAAGGTAAGAATTTAGCATATGATTGATACTTATAACTATACTATAAGTGTTAGTGATTACGGTTTCTAAAGTGAATCGCATCCAAATGCTAGCTCTCTCTTTCTCTCTCTCTCTTATTGAAGGTGACTGTGAAAATAGCTTAATCCCCATGTCCCTTGGTTTTTATTCTTCATCGCAATAGTGATAATACCTAATATCAATTAATACCTTAAACTAATTTATATATTGAAAGTATATAATGTAGTGCCTGGTTTAGAGTCCATGGGCAGGACCCTTTTGGTTACAAAGTGCTGGTGTATACGACACATGTCAATGTAGCTTTGGCATTCCTGGAGATCAGAAAATGCCATAGTTGAAGTGAACAAAAAAAAGCTCAGAAAAGCAGCTGATGTGGATAAAGTCTAGACTTCCGAGAAGCTAACATAGCTGATCTTAAACAGAAAGTGCTATTCTCCTAAAGGTAAATCCTTCCTGAAATAAAGCATAAAAATTATATGAGTCTTAATGTGATTGTCAAGGAGAGTGGGGACTTCATTCTCAGAAAATAAGAAGTGCTGATTTTAAAAGTTTATTAATGAGGAAATTGATCAACAAATTTGCTGAAATCTGCTGAGGATATAAAGGAAAAAGCATGAATAGAGGAGCCAAATAAAACAATATTTGAATGCTGAGTTTCTATTCTGGTACCTCAGTCAAATCACTAAACCTTGTTTTCAACTATGATATGGCATTATGTAGGATTAAAAGACACAATTATATATATATGACCTAATTAATTTCTTTATTATTATTACAAAAATCTTTTGACTTCCTATAGCTAAGTATGGTGGGAATTTCAAAAGACAGTTACCTAAAACATTCTTTTCTATCACCTACTAAGTAAGATCAGATTTACTGGCTTGCTAACTTAGCTGGAAAATAAAGTCAGTGTATAGCTGGACAGATAGATACAAGAAATGTCCTTCAAATCAAACATTCAAAACAAAAATCACCACTATTAAGTCTCATATTATGGCCCTAATGTATGCCTGGTGCCAGAGGGGGAAAAAACAGCCTTATGACTCTGGTGATCAGCAAGTCTTCATGGAGAAATATCAGCAGAGGCCCAGGGAAGGGCAAGACACTCCACCCGAGGAGACTCTGCAGATCTTTCCTGCTGAGCACACCTCTCGCACACCCACAAGTCCTCTGCAACAAGCAGAGGACACCAGGCACTGGGCTCAGCTCTTGAGTCTTAGATCAGCCCTAAGAAGGAGATTGTAGAATCTCCCTGTTTACATTGCGAAAATTGAGACCCCAAATGGAGCACTATCTCTCAGGTCCCAAAGGAAGTAAGGCAGAAAAGCAGGATTTAACCAGTCTACAGACCCCACGTTTCACAACAGCATGCCACTGCTAGTAATGATAGAAGCTGCCATCACCATGGTTACATGCTCTTTAAAACTTTCTTCCTGGTACCACCACCCACAATTCTCAAGTGAGTTGACTGTCCCTCCACTTTCCCCCTGCATCCTGTAGAAATGAGTATGCTCCATAAACTGTTGTACTTACTGGTCTCATTCCACCTCAGCTCTGACTCTCCTGTGACACTGTCAGCCCCCACAGGCTAGAGTTAGGCATTAGTTATCCATTTATTATTCAGCTACCATTCAGAGCTCATAGTAACAGCTTAATAAATGTGAATGAGTAACTGTGTGAGTAAATAGATGCCTTTGGCCTTTCAGGCTCTCTGCCCAAAGCTTGCCAGATAAGTTAACTTCTCTGCTTCAGTTTTTTTCACCTGTGAAGTGAAGATGATCTTAATAGCTAACACACAGATCTGCCAGGATGCATAATTGATTAGGCACTGTAATATTGATCAACACACAGCAAATGCTTGGGAAATGCTGACTGTTATTGTGGCCACATTTAGTTCCAACAATACTCCCTTAACTGAAGTATTGTACTTCTCAGAATGGACACTGTTTCCAGAGAAGTTAGGCATCATTCAAATGATTGAACAGCAAAGAAACACCGGAGTATGCTGTGGAGAACTGACGAGACTGTAAACTCTCAAGTTTCAGTGAGTTGCAGCTACAAACACATGGGAGGGTCCCAGTTCTCTGGTCATCTCAGGCTGGCCGGGTCGACCCTGACAGTGACTGAACTAGTGTGGTTCTGGAACAGCCTGAGGTCTCTATATAGTTTCCACAAATCTACCTCACTGCCTGGAGAGGTTTGGAATCAGACACTTGAAGAAGTCAGTGGGGCCAGCACTCCCCACACTTCCTTGTTAGTAACGACCACCTTGATGCCTTGCATATAAACATGTACTTTTGGATCCTTAAGTACTACAAGCAAACGTTTTTTAACAAGCACCGTGTGTGTGTGTGTGTGTGTGTGTGTGTGTGTGTGTGTGTGTGTGTGTGTCCATGGCAGGGGTTGGGGGAGGGGAGTACCATCAGAGAAGTTTGTGAAACTTCCAGACAGGGTGAGGCTACACTTTCAAATGTGGGCAGCAGTGCCCACCCTGCAGGGGGCAGCCACTGTGCATTGTTCCCAAAGGCCTGCTCTGCCCCGCCCTCTCTCCGTGTCTTTGAACATAAGATAACAGCCTTGCCTCCATCAGCCCCCCCTTAAAAGCCCTGGATGGTTCAGCGGGGAACGTAGAGGGACAGGGACAGCTGGGACGCTATCCTCGGACAAAGTCCCGGAATCATTTGACTTCTGTACTTTTCTCCCTCGCGGGAAAATCTATGAATGCTTTCACG
The DNA here is from genome assembly GCA_004026965.1 of Petromus typicus. NCBI lineage: Eukaryota > Metazoa > Chordata > Mammalia > Rodentia > Petromuridae > Petromus > Petromus typicus. The sequence goes on along the minus strand of PVIR01012999.1, from coordinate 13,277 downwards.
GGGGCTGTCTGAACAGGGCTGTAAACCCCAGCCACTGGAGAGTGCTTTTCTCGTGCAGCCGGAGAGCAGGAGAGCCAGCGGGCTCAGCTGTCTCCCAGAGGAGGCTCGGGAGGAGAGAGCAGCTGCGATGGTGAAAAGGGGACCTTCACTGCCTTCCCAGGCAGCAAACTAGCGCGCCGCAGCTCTGCCTCCCGGCCTCCCGCGCCAGCGCCCAGCGAGAGTGCCCAGCTCTGCGGGCAAGTTTCCTGGGAGTGTCCCTTCTCCTCGCCCCGCGAGGTCTTCCGCGCTCCAACAGCTGTTTCGCTGGCAGCTCTGAAGTCAAGTGCTCTGCCGGCCGCTGTGATGGGGGTCCGCCCCTCCAGGCAGATGCCGGGAGCAACATGACAGACTGGACTTTCGCCCAGGTCTGTCCTCACCCCGGGGGGCCGCCCGCTGGGCTCAGTGCATCCTAGAGGACCTGCTCACTCCCCACCCTGGCAAGTCTTTGTTCAAGGCAGACGTTGCTTGGATTCTCTCCTTAACTCCCTCTGCTCCAGAAGGGTCCGGAGGCTGGGATGGTCTGCGGGCTCAGAGGATGCTGACTCTAGAGTGGGAGTCGGAAGGACTGCAGACAGTGGGTATTGTTGTGATTATATGTGCATCTCTGAAGCTGCTTCATTTGCTGGGACTGATTGATTTTTCGGAAGGTAAAGTGGTCGCTCCCAGTCCTTGCTGTTGCTCAGGTCTAGTTCTGAACTGGACACTGCAGAAGTCAAAACGTGTAATACTCGAAGTAAAAGTTTAAATGTGTGTGCTTGACCTCGCGCTGTCTGGCGACTGGACGGTTCATTTCTGTTTATCCGAATCGGTGACACTGGGAAGGAAGGAATTTTGTGCCATGTTCTCTATAGATGAAGCATAGCTGGGCTTATGGCTTGCATTATTGAGGGTCATATAAATGTTTGAGGTGGGAAGTTAGGACTTCACTGTGGCTATTACAGGTTGGGCTTTGGATGTCCAGATGCTGCGGGCTACCACACCATTAGTGTCATTAGTGATGCTAGCCTCTGGAAAAGGCTGATTTGAGAGGGAAATACGTGCGTATGCCTCATCCAAAGTCTGTGTGTCTCTTTAGTGAGTAAGGGTAGGGGTGGAGCTGGGTTGTTGATTATAATAGAAAATGGCTAAGTTTGGGTATAACGTTGAGTTGATTGGTGCTCATCAAATACGTGTTTTTAGCATTTAATTTGTGAAAGTGTTTCATTTGCATTTTCCAAATGAGGCGTTTTGATTGTCTTCCTGAAGGGGACCCATATACACAGGGCAGTACATTGCCATCAATAAATCTATTGTCCATGTAATATAAATGTTACTTTTGCTACCCAAAACCAATTTTGTTATGTCATTCAAAGATTTGACTCTTTAAGGGGAAAAGTTGATTAACTTTGCTACACATGTATGTATTCATGAAATAATGCTCATACTTTGTATCATTGGATGCTAATTCTGTAACCAAGCTCTCCTTTCTTGCTAATACCTCTTCAGGATAAGAATATGATCTTTCAAGGCTGAGTTATGAGTACTCTCATCTCACACTGTGTATAATGTCTGGTATAAGTAGTGAAGATAGAAGTGGTGCAACTTCCTCTTTTTCTTATAATTTTTCTAAGTACAGGAGCTACATGCTGATAGCTAAGATGACATCACCCCAGATTACATCTGGTGTACAGGTTGTTTCTATTCATATGTTAAAATGGTCAGTGTATTTTATTTTCTCTCTAGGAAATTGGTTCATTAGATTCTCATTATTCAGAGCAATATAAGAAAAAAAAAAAGTTCTGTAGTTTTGTGTCCTCTGAGTATTCGCAACTTGTGAAAAATTTTGCTTAGAGTCAATGAAAATAATATTGTTTAAAATAAAACCCCAGAAAGTGCCTTTTCTTTCTTTTCTTATATTACATAGTAATTTTATTTAAGCCCTTGAAGAAAAACAATGCATTACTAAACTTCTCAGAGGGTTACACACTAATTTTGCATTCTCTTGAGATTTTTCCCTTAATGCACATGTGTTGGTGTCCTAATGAAGTACAAATTGGATTACTTTAATTTCTATGATCAGTAAAATTTGACCCTGTATCAGTTTGCTGCAAATTATTGGTCTTAGGATCCAAACCTTGTTGTGTCAGGGCTCTCAAATTTGTTGCACTATACACTAAGTGGCTTGGTTTCAGAGCTGAGTTTTGAGGGAGGACCATCCGAAGTTACTCACAGAGTTACTCAGTGTTTTCACTAGCAAGGGCAGGACTCTCTACTGCCCCTGTTGACCATGAAAAGCTGAAAGTCAGTATTCTTAAGTTAAGACCCCTGGTAGTGAATCTGTTTTTATTCCAGAAATTCTGTATTGTCATTTAAAAGTAGTATCCATTTGAGAGGAGATCCAAGTCTCATTCAAACTCACACTTAAATCTGTTTTTCTATACATTCACACCTACAGATATGCCTAGGTATTGGTTGATTTTGTGTGGGATATCCAGAAAGTTTTTAAAAACCTTTGATTTAATGCCCTATATAAGCCTTGATCAGGCTAAAATTCAAGAATGCAGGTTACTACCATATGTAAGGAAAATCAGTCCTTGTTTATTCTGAAGTATGTGTTTTAAAATGCTGGTCTAGTCCAACTCTCATTTTACTATGCAACTAAGGCAATCCAGACAAGTTAATTGGCTTATCAAAAGACAAAACTAACTAGAAAGAGAATTAGGACAAAACTAAAATTTGACCCTGTACTAGTTTAGCTGAATACTGTGCAAGGTCCTTCTCACATTACATTTTTCTTTTACTCTTTTTTTCTAACATTAGGAAAGTAAGTAAATGAAAACAGCTAATCATGGTAGTGTATACCTATAATTCTAGCACTCAGGAAGCTGAGGCAGGAAGATCACTATGATTTCAAGACCTGCTGGACTTTATAGTGAATTCAAGGCCAGCCTGAACTACACAGTGAGACCCCATTTCAAAAGAGAAGGAAGGAAGAAGAAAGAAAGCAATAAAGCAAGCAAGCAAGGAAGAAAGAGGAAGGAAGGAAGGATGAAAGGCCAGAAGGAAGGAAGACAGGAAACAAATGAGGAAGGAAAACAATGAAAAAATTTCTAAGTTTTTGTATCTTGTCTGGAAATGCTGTTATATCTAAGGGAAATACATTTATACAAAATGAGATCATATAACAACTGATTAATTTCCACAAGGTTTTAACCTCAATCCAAACAGTGGGCCCAAGGTTGGGATCTAAGCTATCTAAGCTGGACCACCAACTCTTATAATAGATCAGATGCAAAGACAAGTGCTCTTCTAAGTCTTTCCTTGCATGATTCACACTGAATTATTAGCCATGTATGACTCTTATTCAGGCACAATGAGCCGTAGATTCAAGGAGAATCCAACAGTGAGACCTAGTAAGAGTGTCACAGTTCTGGCCTAGGTCTCCTGCCTGTTTCCTCAGACCATGACTGTGTCTACATAGAACAGTAGTCGGGTTTTTTAAGTACTAGCAAATGGGAGATCAAGACAAAAAAGTAGCTAAAAAGCCAGACACAAAAATTACACTTTCATTGTTTACAGTACAAATAATTAGAAAGTAGACAAAGATCATCTCTGTGCAAATGGTCAAACTCTTCACCAAGACTGAGTCACCTAGTAAGTATAGCCCATAATAAGCCAAGGAATTAGCTGTTCTTTATGGTGAGGAAATGAAGACCGCAAGGCCCAAAGCAGAACTCTGAGCATCTTTTAAGCAGCCCTGAATTTGTCTCCTCAGTAGGCAGTGCAATTTCAATAGTACTGTCATAGAGTATTTCAATGAACATGGAAAACGCTGTTACGTCTATTTAGATCAGTGTATACTGATGTGGATATTAATGGTATTGTCCTAGTATTATCATCAGTGATGCTGGACACAATCAGTCATGGATAGAAAAGTGCTAAGAAGAACAATTCTCCCACTTAAATTAGTTTCCAGTTTTGACACAATCCCATTTAAAAATCTCTCTCAATTGATATTTAAGATTTGGGAAGAAAAAGTAATTTGTAAAGAGGATTTAAATGGCTAGAGAGAATTTAATATCACAATTTGAAGGTCTACAAGTATGTAGTCATTAATAAGGTGAACGAGGAAAAAACACAAAATTAATCTTATCTTTTCCTAGTGCAGCACATAATTTAGTCACATGGAACTCTACAACTGCACAGAATACCTTGGTGAACAGTAACTAAGCTGATGGGAAAATACACAAGGAACATTAAAGGAAAATCCCCTCAGCGAGCCTGCACTCCAGTAAAGGACTAATTGCTGAATAACCAGGAAGAAACAACTGCAAGCCATATACTTAAGCAATGGTCTGGGAGGTTTAGGTACAGTGGAGCATTCTTTGAAAGGCTCTGGGAAATCTCATAAATAGCAATAGTTTTATAGGACCTAGGATTGGGAAAAGAAAACTCACCCAAACTTGAGAATGAGGGAAGACAAGTCCAAGCTGAGCAAAGACTTGGAGGTAGCTGAATAATAGGAAGGTGATGAGTCAAGCATAGCTTATAGCACATGGCTTCCAGGTTTTAAAATGAGCTACGGGACTGGAGTGGTAACTGGGGCTTCAACACTGGGTGTGTAGACTAGTACCTAATCAGTCAAAGCTATTGAGTCCAACTCTTCATGTATGAGGTAGGGTCTATCAGCTGTAGGATAAAAATAAGTTCAGAGGAAAGAGAATAGAAGCAAAAATACTAGCTAGGCATCTGTGGTATTTTAGTTTAGTGAGAAGAAAAATAAAAATCTATAGAATTCCCTCCCCAATAAAGTACTCAGCTTGAACTGCCAATTTCTTGTTTACCTAGAAATTCTCATGGAATGTGATATCTGTGCCCTAAGGTTTCTATGAAAAAGCATAATTGCATTTTATTTTAGGACATTATTGTTTTGCTTCAGATTTCTTTCTTATGAGAAATGAACAAAATGTGGAGCACACAGAGCCTTTAGCTCTAGATACAGTAGCTCCATTTGTGATAGAAACTTTAAAATTCTGTAGATGTGTCTGACATTTTGCATGGTCTCTTGATATTTGGAGTTCTTTATTCTGAAAAATTTTAGACATAAAATAAAATAGAAAAAATAATGATGAATTGCTATACGTCTCTCAGCCAGCTTCAGTAATTATCAATATTTTTCCATACATGTTTTATCAATACCTTGTATTTAATAAGTGCTTCTTGATTGTGTACAATATGCAGGATGTTAGGCCCCCAGATAGCAAGATGAAAAGAAAGTCACTGTCCTCAAAGGGCTCTCCACTGTACAAAGACAAAAAAGATGCAATTAATAACATATAGCCCTGGATGGAAAGTATAAATATACAAAGGAGTAGAAGAAAATGTTAAAGCTGTAAAGTGCAAGTGGAAAATCAAAAGGTGATCTGAGATGACACTTTGGTAGAGGTAACTTCAAAGATAGGTTTTTGTGGATCAAGAGAAGTTTATCATATTATGCAAGAAAGGTACTCATGTATGTACTATATATAAGCCACTGAGTGAGGTAACATCATGTACAAGCCTAGGGATGTGGTATACCATATGGAGCTCTTGGAACAAAAACAAAAACATGAGAAAAGTTAACAAAACTATAGTCCTTCTCCATGATTGTAATGATTCTTGATGTTCGTACAAGGCTTGATATATAGAAGACAAATCCAAACACAAATTGCCTAACCGCCATGTGCTTCTGTACAGGCATAGTACATAAGCCCTTCAGTGTGGATTATAGGTATCTATACTACCTGAAACATTTCATTAGTTGATTAAGAATTTTATGATTTATTTTCTGATAGTAAGATCTCACATGAAAATCCCTCTGCAGGGTAAGTACATTTACACACCAAAAACATCTGGGGTTGCTGTAGAACTCCACAGTGTAAGTCATGATTTTAGTGGAAATATCCAGATGCAAGCTACAGAAGTCCAGTGTAAATTAGCTTTGGCTTGGCTGGTAGAACAACTGCTTTGATTCTGTAATTGGAAAAAATAACTTAGATTTATAGCAGATAAATAAATATGAGGTGTGCATTGTGAAGAGGAAAGTGAAAGACCACAGACTGTTTTCTTGTCCTTAAGGAAGTTTTCAAATTGGTTGGAGATCAAGCAGCTCATATATATGTCACCCAAGATGAAAAAACATGTCCAAGTGTCAGAATGAGAGGGAGTGGAGCCCTTGAAAAGTTCAAAGTGAGTGATACCATCCACTGTGAGAGACTTCTGGAGAAGACGACAAGCAGATGGTGACCGTCAAAGAATTGAGAGGTAGAGACTGGGAAAAGAGTACGAATTTGAACCCTCTTCTAAAAAGAAAGTTTCCTAAATCATTTTTAAAAATCAGGTTAGTACTAGGAAGTTCACTAATCCATTGAAAATACCAAGTGTCGGCTTCCACTCTGGCAAAATGTTTGGAACTGATTTGTTTGGAGAGTATTATTTTTCAGTTTGCTTATCTGAAGAACTCATTTCCTCCGCCTATATGGGAGTGAGGTGCAACAATGTTTATTGAAGCATGGGTAATGAGAAAGAGGAGGAGGAGCTTTTATCTGTCAGTCTTGTCTTGTTCAGAATCATCAGGGAAAAATACCTGCGGATGAGTGATTTGTGTTCATTTTTCCTAAGGAGAAAATACAGGTTAGGAGGAAAGATAGAATGTCCTAGTCAGGGAGAATTACGCAGAACTTCCAGGGTTTGATCTTTTGTTAGGGTTTAAGGAGGCAGATGTTGATCTGTACTGGCTGCTGAGAGGAAACAGAGTACTTCTGAGATTGTTTATCTTGATTTTATCTAATAGTAGTGAAGACTAAACAAAAGCTTACACTGTAATTAGTAAATGAGAAACTGTGACTTTTACTAGTTAACAGAAGGGCTGTGTATTCTCTAGTTTAGCTTTTGTGTGTTTACAACTGTTCAGACATGATCACAGAGAGGCCTTGTTTTGGTCTTGATCAGTCGTGGATACAGAGTGATCTAGCCTGAGGGTGACACTGTGACATTGTTTCTACCACACTACAGAATGTCAAGGCCTACCTCACAAGAAAGGTCAACTTCTAGATGCCAAGGGCTATTTTTTGCCTTCTCACATGTGACAAGGAAGAGAGCTTGGAGGAGAGAAAGGAGTGTGGGCTGAAAGAAAGCCACAATGTGATCTCTTCAGAAACCAGATCTGACATTAACAGTCGATTCAGTAATTTCAAACATGTCATGTAAACTTTTTTGAGCTTTAGTTCGCTTTACAATGAATGAGGCTAATAATCTCAACATTTTAGGACAACTGTAGGGAATTTTCAACTAGGAGGAAAATGTCTACCTCTATCTTCACCTACAAATAAAAACCTATGAGTTGTAATTATACCGGGATCAGGAGGGGCCATATGAACATCCTTAAATCAGTCACAAGAAGAGAGTCAACTAGCCGGCCTATTGGAACACAAACTACTAGATCCAGCGTTCATTCTTGGATTTCGGAGATCTGCGGTGGGGGATCTGAGAATTCGCTTTTCCACGAATATCATAGATAGAAGCTGTTGGTCTATGGGCCACACTCGAAGGTTCACTGAGTGAGGAACAAATCTGAAAGGCCATGCCCATGATGTTCACAAGACCTAAGACAGTGGTCAGCTATCTTTCTCCACATTAACTCTTTTGGGCTTGGTTTGTCCTGCAGTTTATCACAACTCCACTTTTGTATCACAAAAGGTGTCATGAACAACAAACAAATGGATGAGTTGTGGCCATGTTCTTAAAGCTTTATTTGTGGATGCTCAAATTTGTGTTTTGTGTAATTTTCATTCAACACAAAATATATTTAAAATTTACTTTCACCTTATTTTAAATGCAAAATTGGCATTAACTAAGATATGTTACAAAAAGAAGCAAGGGCCATATTGGGCCCACTGTTTAAATTTGCTAAGCCTTATTACAAAGTAGATTAAAAAAGAAAGGAAGCTATTTAAAAAAAGTTGATGAGCTATTTATTACTTCAATGAAACTTTTCTAGATTTGCTTAACTTTAAATCCACTGAGTAAATGGGGGTCTAGTTTTTCTCATTTTAGGTTGAAAAGATTATCAACTAGATTAACAAGTATATCCATCAGCAATGTGTGCTTGTACAATGAAATGTCTTCCCTTCCTTTAATTTTTCACCTTTAGGCTAATTTAGTGGGTTGTTACATACATCCATCTATTTCTGATTTTGGCACATGAGTCAAAACGAATTGGTAGTTTCATTTGCCCTGTCCTATTTTATTCATTTTAAACTCCATGGTCTCCTGGGCAGTGACATTTTACTCTTTTCACTGAATTTATAAGCTCTTAGCTAGTAGATTTGTGAAAGACGCATTTCATCTTGTTGAATTAAACTGAAGTTCGGATTGTTGTATTATGAGTCTTTGGAATGTGTTGAATCAACAAATATCTTAAAATATAAAATCATTTGAAGTCTGAACTTTCTTGAAAATGAAGGATACGTAAGTAGTGGGTAAGTTCATATCATTTGAAGATTGGAGTCAGTTTACCGTTCTGACTCAAACAGGCTTATGAACCTGGATATGCATAGCACTACTATAATCTCAGTTGCTTAATATGTAGAGTGGGGAGAATAATCATTGCTACCTCACAGTGGTACTGTGATTCTGTTGAAGTAACTGGCATATAGAACTCAATAGTGGATGCAGTTTGTACCATTGCAGTCCTTCAGTATTCAAATCAGACTTATCAATAAACATAATAGTTTGTTCAGCCATCCATGAAGAAGATCATGTGTGATTGATATAGCAGTTCCTGGAATTCTTTTTATTAGGGTCTTGCTATGCATTTCAGCCTAGCCTTACACTCACTCTGCAGTTCTTGCTCTCCTAATCGATTAGCAATCCTTCTGCCTCAGCTTCCAGAATCCTGGAGTTATAAGTGTGTCACACCACACCCAGTGAATCACTAAAAATTTAAAAATATAATTTTGGCTAGGAGACTTTTACACACAAATAATTACACAAAGTGGTTAGTAAATGGCCCCATCCTCCATCTAAGCAGAAAGTAGAGGGACAACAGACCAGTCCTCTTTAGAAGATAGGAGCTTCTGAATAAAGACTCAAAAGCCTGGCACTTGGTACTGTCAGTCTTCAGCATCGTGCATCCTGGAGCACAACTGACCACGCCTGCATATTCATGCATCAGCCTCATATGGTTTCGAGTCTCTGGCCCTGGTTTCCTTTATTTCCTTTTCCTCTACAAATAACACTGTTCTTTCTCCTTGTCAGAACAAATCAAACCCAAGGTCTCTAGTCCTCTTTTCTCCCTACTCAGAACACAGTTTGTCCTGATGTATAAGACTATATGCAAACCTAACATTTGACCTTAAGTCTCTAGGCATCCACCTTCATATCCCTTGTGCTCATTCTCTTTCTCCTTAGATGAGCAGGAGGTAACTTTCTTCAGCTCTGTGTGAATTCTGCTGGATTCTCCACACATTCCAGATATACGCCATTGTGTTGTGAAGGTATAACAAATACTTGCAATAGGCTTCTCCGTGGCACTGTGAGCAGTGTGTCCACATACACCAGTCATCTTGTCTCATCCTAAATCCACCCCTGGTTCACTTCTCTCTGAGTCTGACTTTGTACCTTCGCAGGAGAAATCCAAAGTGTGTGGACTCAGCTCATGCTCGATTCCTCTTTAGTACCTGTAAAATAGATTCTCACTGTGTTTAAATATTATCCAAAGGATCAAGGTTTAAACAGCACGTGTCTGTCAGATCATCTCTGGTCATTTTTTCCTCTTTCTTCTCCTTCTGCCCGACTTTCCATTCCAGCAGACCCGTCGTGAATTTCTTGAACATCTCACCTCTCCAGCTAGTACACTACTAGACACATCGCAACTTATTCCAGAATTCTCTCCCTTCTCATACTTCTAGACACAACTTCTCAATTTCCAAGTGTTAGTTGTAATTTTTGTTCTCCTGGAAGTGCATCTTGACTTCCTAAAGGGAAAACACCATGATGTCTCCATGACTCTTTCCTGCCCTTGTTTATGCACATTTTAAGGTTCACTGGAACCGCAACTTTCCAGATATCCCATTCTGTTTTGTGCCTTTTCTTGTGCTGTGTCCTTCCTGGAGTACAGTTCCCACTGCTCCTCACCTGATTAACTCTTTCTTGTCTTCTGTGCTCAGCTTCAGAGCCACCACTCCCAGAAAGCCTCCTGTGAATGACCTAATTGCATTAAGTGCCCATTGCTATTGTCCCACAGCTCTTCTCTCTCTGCACTTCAAACCACATTAAACTCTTGATTCTTGTATCTTTTTCTCCTGCTATACTTCAAGTACCACATAGTCAGAGCACTTATATCTGCATCCGCAGTGCCTGTGGGAGTCCGAGGATGGATAGGAGGATGGATGGGTAGATAACATACAAGTTTGTTCAGATGTTTATTCAGATTTCTGGTAATAAACTTCAAGATTTTCCATAGCAGTCTTGGGTTAATTTAAGCTTCAAATATTTTTTTAAGCAGGCCCCTTCGATCTCGGTACTGTGAACCTTTGAGGCTGGATGATTCTTGTTGCAGTTGCTGTGATCTTTATTTTAGAGGATTATTGGCAGCATCTCTGGTCTCTTATCAGTTACATGTCACTGACAGCTTCTCTGGAGTTGTGACAGCCAAATATGTCTCCAGACACAGTCTGTTCAAGGAGTGAGGGCCAGGCAAAGTCTTCCCTCACTGAAGGCCACAAGCAAAGCCCTTTTATTCACAAACACCAAAATATTTTAACTTTGAAAACATCATAGCAACTGAAAACCATTGGAAACTGAAACTGAGTATTAGAAAATCTACATTTTTCCATTACAGAAGTAATAAGCTATAATTGTGGACAACGTTTACCTTGTATAAAAGAAAGAAATATGAGGAATATGAGGAAAATTCCCACAGACCCACAATTTGAAGGATTACAACTGATAATATTTCTCTGTACTTGTTTTCAGTGTTTATGGATGTAGATTTGATTCTTTAAATTTAATAATACTCTTATAAAACCTTATATAGCATTATATTCATATTAGAATAGAACTGTTTTTATATTAGATTATGGATGCTTCCTACATCTATATTCTTCATAAATGCATGTGCTATAGCATATTGCTCAGATTTAAAATGTGTATGAATTTGATTTCAATATTTGAAAAAAATTGTAATAAAATATTTGCTAATGTCTTAGAAGAATTAAAAAGACAAGAAAATAACTGTTTTAAGTCTTGACATGTATATAAGACCCATTTGCTTTGTCAAGGAATCATACAATTTTACCTATAGTGCTGTAGTGAGGACAGTCTTCATTGGTGCCAGCTCACTTCACTGTTAACACAACTATTTGAGGACACTCTTAAGCTGTTGTTTCAGTGACACTTTAAAGATGAACAGTAAAGACCATGTTTGTAAACTCAGTATTCCTGGGTACTGGTTATTTCAAGAAACCGAGCCTGAGAGCAGGTCTGCTAATGGCTTTGGCACCAACACAGGGTGTTTCATTAATGTAAGTACAAAATTCTCATCACAGTGTGAAGATGGTTCCCCTGCTCTTTCCACTAGTCATCAGATGTGCTCTCTTTATGAATATGACTCAGAATGCTATGATCCATCATACCCACCTCAATTATCAAGTCTTGCACTAAGTAGTGTTTGATTATTCATTGAAAAAGAGGCAACAGTAGTAGATGAAGTCATTCTTTATCTTTGTATGTGTTTAGGAAATTTGGCATAAAATTATTGCTGTGCATATTGATGTAAATGTTTCCCAAATGTTACAATAAATGCATTTTAACTTGTATAACACTGAATACTAGATAGGGAGAACAATGTCTGTTTTTAGAGGTGGACTCATGTTCATCTCTAGTAATATGTAAGGAATCTTGTTCATGTGACAAAGTTTGAACTAAGAATCACAGGTATTTTGAATAGGAAGTCACAGAAGTCTAACCAAACTCTCCCATTTTGTAACCATAATAAAATAATGATTACCCAGAGTCTTTTGTATATAAATGGAATAACTTGTTTTTTAGATAGTATAGCATTGCGTTGCAAAATCCCTGAGCTGCGCAGAACGACACCACAAGCCTAATCTTGCTCCCAAAGCATGCTGACTCTGGGGCCCAAACAAATGACCCAACTTCTCTGAACCTCAGGTTTTGTGTTCACAAGATGAAGATCATTGTCTTGTGAATTCCCCAGAGTGATTCCAAGATGTAGAATAATTCTGCGACAATGCACACACCCACAGTTGCTTAAGTGATAAATACTTATTAAATGTTAGTTTCTGGTAGTCTGATTCTAATTTCCTAATTATTACTTCAGTGTCTGTTCTTTGTATGTGGCTAGTAGTGCTATTAACAGAGATGCCAAAAAGCCATAATCTTCTTTACACTGATTCTGAATCTTTTGTGTTGCAACTTTCACTACATTCAATTCTGCTGTTAGGAGGAAATTTTCTGTATACTAGCTCACTCTCATGGGTGAGGAAATTTGCTCAGCGATGCTAAGTAAATAGTCTATGAGCTGCCAAATGGCAAAGCTGGTAAGAGCAATCTTTAGAACCTAGGTCTTAAGGGTTTCTTTTTTGCTTTTGTTTTTTCTTTCCTCTAACATACCTTGTAATGCCATTTTCTTTCAAAAGCTGGATAATAAGTGAAAGCATACTTCAGTTGTGGTGAAACCATGATGTTAAACCGAAATGCTATGGTAGAGTTGGTATTTTCTGAACTAGAACCTCAGCATTCAGGTTTAATTGCAATGTTAGCACATTATAATAAATTAATGGGTTTTGGGGTACAGTTCAGTACTCACTGTTAGTATTATGTTATCTGGACTCATAAAATCAGGATAGTACATTTTAAGTCACTCACTAACCTAAATGTCAATTTGAACAGAAATAAAGCCTCAAGTTGCTTTATTTATCAGCAAATTCATAGTTCTAAATCACAGGTAAAGGAAATTCTCTCATACTCCCTAGAGAATAAGCATAATAATAGTATAGAGTGAGATGAAATCTCAATGTTGTTTTCATCTGCATCTCTTGAATGACTAATGATGTTGAGCATTTCTTCATATGCTTCTTAGCTGCTCTTACTTCTTCCTCTGAAAAATATCTGTTCATTTCAGATGCCCATTTTTGAACTGGGTCATTAAATTTGGGTGGGCTGATTTTTTTCAGCTCTTTATATATTCTAGATAA
>PVIR01012998.1:0-43107 GCA_004026965.1 Petromus typicus | reverse complement strand
GGGAATCGAACCCGGGTCCTTGCGCTTGCAAGACAGGCGCCGGAACCACTGAGCTAACTCCCCGGCCCTTGCTTGTCTTTCTTAAGTGTCAAATTTACGTACAATTAGGATGAGGAGTTCAATTAGCAACATGATACTCAGATGTAAGACGCTCTTTCTCAGCCCAGGAGTTGTGTGCTTCAAGTGCCACACAGAAGCTCCATGAAAGGCTGCTGAACGAGAAGGAAGAGCAAATGTTCCTGCTGTCTCTAGACTGCAAGTGACCACAGCACATGGGCCGCCTCTCTGCTGTCCTGGTTCCCCTGAGATCCACAGAGCCTGGGGTGACCACAAGCCCTCAGTTGCGGTTCACTGCGTTTCTCCAGTCACTGAACTCTCTGCTCGTATCAGACTGCGCTCCCAGGCAGCCAAGTCCCAGGCACATCAGCTTCCTTACCTGTGCCGAGTGCATTTAAACCAGTTGAGGATGTCAGTGCAGCTGGTGTAGTAGATCTGATCAAAGGGGTGTGGGTACGACTCCTGGACTGTCACCGAGTAGCTGAAAGCAAAGGAAAAGGAAGGAATCGATATTTCTCTTCTTTATATCAGTGATACAGGAAAGGGAAGAAATGAACCACATTTTTTGACATCAATGATACAATCCACACGAATAAACCAATAACAGCCTATATTATCTCCATTTGCAATTCCACATTAACTTTTCAGAAAATATCTGTGTTTTCACGGTCTCTGTTTGAAACAGAGCCCTACAAAACCTATATTAATGATATACTTGCAAGATAAAAGGTCTATGCTCTGAATTTCTGTATTAGTATATGTCTGTATGCTATAAATTTCAAATGAAATTTTATTTTTCTCTTTACAATACTCTAAAATTTACAATTTAAAAACACAAAGCTATATTTTTCTGTATTTAATTCCCTCCTCTTGTCCTAGGGATCCAGAGATAACCAAAATCGTCCAAAAGTTCGTACTCTACATCTGCATGCACATAACAAGGTTTATTGTGAAGAATTTACAATGGAGTACATTTTTCTACTGACTTTGAAAGATCAGAAAGAACATATTTCTCTGGTGGGAATTTGGATTAATTTGTTTTCATTTTCTGGTCCTAGTTCACAGGGAATAGAAGAATATATACAACATCTAAATAACAGCTAGAAAGAAGTCTGCAAATCAGTTCTAAACACATGGCTGAGACAATGAGTGTGAATATAATCACACCAGTAGCTTGTTTCTATGCAAACATTCTGTTTTCCCATACATTTTCAATAACAGATTCTTCTTAGAGCAAAACATGTTACCCAGTAGGCCCAAGAATGTGAAACATTCATGAAACACATAGAATACTCAATCCATACTTCTTCTTTTCAAAGCTTTTTATTAGTACGTGTTTGTAACAATAACTTCACTTCTCCTGGAGAATGGGTACATGTGTATAATACATTTTAAATTATTTGTTTCTTCTCCTTTCTCTTCCATTTTACAGTAGATCTATCTCCCAATTTCACATTCCTGATTTTTTCTTTGGCCCTGTATAATTTGGAGTTCTCATAGAAGATAAACCTTGCAATATTTAAGCTTGGGTATCTGATTTACCTTACTCAGCATTATGGTCTCAAGGCATTATTACAATCCTCAAGAGATCAATGTCTGCTTCCAAGAAAACCTGGAGGATCTCTTTTGCTCAACAATTGATTCTATTTGCTCTAAGTCTCTTAAAGATTTCCATTAAAATCTCTACTTTTCATTAACAGAGAAAATGAGACATAATCACTGACTCACTTGCAGCCATTCAATAGCCTGAGTTCATTAACAGGAACTATCAATGAGAAAAGGAATAGGAAGAATGAGACTGCAGTTTTAGCGTGGAGAATTCAGCTTAGATGTTGGACAGAAGCTGCTGATGTGTAAAGCTCTGGGATGCTGGCTTCACAGTGAGATCTCTTTCTGCAGGTCATTTCTGGTAGTTACCACATGGTTAGGCCTCAATCTAGAGATACATTAACAATCATACTATTTACATCTGTGTGAATTCCTTTCTTTGGGATATTACAAGTTGATTTCTAAGGATTCTCTTTAAATGTTAGGCAGAAGAATGACAACTCCTTAAAAAAAGATCACTGGACAACAAGAAGATAAGGATTAGGGTTACAATCCTTATCTGACACTGAGTAACCAAGTGACATATCAGATAACCTCCGCTCCAAGGGTTTTGATCATAACTTCTTAATATAACAAGTCAGAGGCTATGTTCATGATCCTTTCACTTTTGGCATCCTGTTTTCCAACACACATTTCAATGTTCCCACTCCATCAAATGATACCTGCTGCTACCCCAATGACCATAACACTTGGGATGCACAAACTCATCCCTTAGTTTCTACCGTAAATTTTTACTTTAGTGTAATAGTAACCAGCTGTGCATCTCCGTAGCTTTCCCTGAGGAATTCATGAAGTAATCTTTGTGTTTACTCAATCTTTGAACTCAATCTTTGTGTTTACTTACAATAAACATCAAGGTGTATAAACCTGTGCAAAAGTGTCAGTCCAGGATTTTCACCTACATGATGCTCCTTCTAATAGGTTTTGTGTACATTTACCTGAGTATTACAAAGATGAATACATTCACTTCTCTCTAAGATTTGGGTTTTTTAAAAGTTTTCTTTTGATTTTTCTGGAAGAAGAGGCCCAATTTAGCACAATGGCACATGAAAAACCAGATTAGGAGGAGGTCAAAAGTGAGTCATCAGACTACTCATGCATGGATGATGAAGATGGTCCATTATGGTGAAATATGTTTCCATAACACAAGAGTGGTGTGGGTAGATGATGATGATGACTTTGATGTTAGCCATATGAGCCAAAGTTCCTGTGACAGTGAAACAGAGCAAAAAGTGACTGATACAGACACAGGAGATGCAGACTTCCTCAATTCAGATAACAAAACAGCAATATAAGTGCATATTTGACAAGTTGAAATGTTGCAAAATGGGCACACAACCAAGTGGAATGATCTAATGTTAGGACTAGGTCTGAAAATATGAGGATCTTGGAAGAGGTGAAATGAATGGGACACAATGCTAGTACTGCCATTTAGTGTTAGAAATTGAAACAGATGAAATGCTACAAAATATTGTGAAGTACACAAAGGCTGAAATACAAGTAAAATGTTCTACATGCATCAATAACCATATTAAAAAATGTTTTTATTAAGATACCTCACTAGCTGAACTGAAAGTGTTCATAGGTCTGCTGCAATTAGAAGGGATTTCTCATGGTAATCATGGGAATGTAAAAGAGTTAAAGAAAAGCACTGGGTCAAACTAGGTATAAAATTTATGCCCTTGTGGATGTGAAGCCTTATTATGCTCTCAATTTAGCAATTTAACCTAGAACTGAGCCACCAGGCCCTTATTCATATAGTAATAAACTGAATGATGTTGTGAAGTCTTGTTGCTCCCATCTCCCAAACCAATTGGAATATTCGTGACATTCCACAATGGGTTTGTCAGTTTCTAACTGATACTAAGCTTGCTAACAAAGCACAAGGTAATCAGCACAGGAATGATACATGGGAGCAAAGCAGAAATCCAAAATGAAGTGTTGTAATTACAGAATAGAGAACTGTATAGTACAATCTTTGGATTCCAGAAGATTTACAATGGTCTAATACATGGCAAAGAAAAGCAAACCGCTTCTCCTGATGTCAACATTGCATCATGATGGAATTACTGATAGGGAAATCTTGACAAAACAAAACCTAAGATGGAAATTCTCTACCAAAAACAAAAGATGAAGTAGATGTTGTTGATAGATATGCAGCAACTATGACGCCACTTCAAACAAAAAGCACTGGCCCAATGGTTGTGCTTTACTTGAAGCTAAACATGTGTAGCATAAATAGTATGATATTTTACAAAAAAGTAACAAGTGCAAAACATCAGAGAAGTATTCTTAGCAGACTAGGGCTGAAACTCATAAGAGATCATTTACAGCAGAGAAAAAACAAAATGTTTCTGCCCAGAGAGCTATGTTTTAAAAAACTGCGAAGCACACCCATGAGTTGGCAGGTGAACAAACAGGCAGAGCATCACAGAAACCTATTACAATGAGAAAATCAAAAACATGTGAACTGTGCCCTAACACAACAGACAGGAATACAGAACACGCATGCTGCCAGTGTCTGTGACACTTGCGTATGGAACACGCAGTTTTCATCTGGAAAGAGTGCCGTGGATGTGACGGTTGCAGCTAAGATTATTTCTGTAGCAGACTTTTGTTTGTGTTTACATTGTAGTTCACATAAGTGTTTATTTCTGATGTTATTTCTTAGCTTCTGTAAGCAAGTAAATAGCTAATGTGAAAATGTTGATGTCTATTCTAAATATACATTATACACTTAACATTTTACTTTATTGATATTTTACTTTCATATTTAGACGTGATAATTGCAGTAAAGATCATTTTTTGTAGAGTGCTATTGATATTTCCATTGTTGTTCATATAGGAATGTATTATTCATTTTTTGACTTCGTACGTCAAAAAACAGTTGATGCTGAAAATTTTGATGCTTATTTGTAACCACTAAATAGATGTTAAAATGCAATATTTTACTTGTTTAATATTTTTCCTGTTAGGTACTTATCATTTAATATAATAAAACTCATAAAATTGACAATAATTCATCAATAGAAATATTCTAAAGAATAGATAAGGGTTTGACACACTCATGTTTTTGTGACTTTATGAAAAAAAAATGTGTTATGCTTATGGGGTAGCTACTGCCAAACACAGTGGTAAATGACAGCAGAGGGTGAAACAACTTGTGCACTTTGATACAACTCCTTTGGGGTAAAGCAAGAGGCCTCTGCTAAAATATTAATGTTCTTGGAACAGTGTATTGCTTTGAGCTGTTTCTATTTTCTTCAAGGTTCAAGTTAATACAAATCCCAGGACTTCCTACCATATGGCTTGGAGAGCAAAGTGATCATTAACAAATCAGTCTTGTTCAAATCCATTTCCTGTGGGTCAGGAAGTGATTCCACACTCAAACACAAAAAATCTTTTCACTAATTTCTAGCAACCATGAAGATTCCTCAAATTAAAGGTAATGTTAAATAAACTACATGAATTTCTTCTTGCCAATTCTTTTGTCACTCAGCAATAACATATATTTACAGGGTTCCTCTCTGGTTCAGGATGTGAAAAAGCTCTGCTCCCCAGAAAGAAATCAAAGTTTAGGATTCCAGCTCCCCAAATATTTATTGAGCAGCTTCTGTGCATTTTCTGCCTCTGGGGAACTCTCAATATGAAAGAAACCAACACACAAATGCTCAACATAAGTGACATGACTTTCATGGAGAAATATATAAATTGAAGGAAATCAGACGTGAGAATGTACTACATATTGAGCATTTCTCCTCAATCTTGACTCACTGCGTTCTTATTAAAATTATGTTCACACTAAAACTCAGTCTAGAATTAAGTAAACATAGATTGTACAGATTGACTCAAAGCATTACCCTGATTCCAAAAGCAGAGAAAGACCCAACCAAAAAAGAGAACTACAGGCCAATATCCCTAATGAACATCAATGCAAAAATCCTCAATAAGATACTGGCAAACAGAATACAGATAATTATCAAAAGGATTATAAACCCTGGCCAAGTTGGATTCATTGCATGGGTGCAAGGATGGTTCAACATATGTAAATCAATAGATGTTATACACTGTATTAACAGACTCAAGGAAAAAAGCCATATGGTCATCTCGATTGATGCAGAAAAAGCGTTTGACAAAATACAACACCCATTTATGTTCAAAACCCTACAGAAGACTGGAATAGATGGTTTCTATCTTGAATTAATAAAAGCTATCTATGAGAAAACATCAACCAACATCGTACTAAATGGTCAAAAACTGAAACCTTTCAC
Source organism: Petromus typicus (assembly GCA_004026965.1). Classification (NCBI taxonomy): domain Eukaryota; kingdom Metazoa; phylum Chordata; class Mammalia; order Rodentia; family Petromuridae; genus Petromus; species Petromus typicus. Next base: position 37,171 of record PVIR01012998.1, on the reverse strand, counting down.
AATAAGGTCAGGAAAAAAGACAAGGTTGTCCTCTTTCACCACTTCTGTTCAATATAGTTCTGGAAATATTAGCCACAGAAATTAGGCAAGAGAAAGAAATAAAGGGAATAAAGATAGGAAAGGAAGAAGTTAAGTTGTCATTATTTGCTGATGACATGATATTCTATCTAGAGAATCATAAAAACTCAATTGAAAAACTGCTGGACCTAATCACCAAATTTAGATGCGTAGCTGGACACAGGTCAATGTTCAAAAATCAATAGCCTTGTATATACAAACAGTAGACCCATTGAGATAGAAATTGGGAAGTCAGTCCCTTTCACAATAGCACCCAAAAAAATAAAATACCTAGGAATCAGTCTAACAAAGGAGGTGAAAGACCTCTACTCTGAAAACTATAGTACTCTGAAAAAGGAGACAGAAGATGACATCAAAAAAGGGAAAGACATACCTTGCTCCTGGGTAGGAAGAACCAATATCGTCAAAATGGCTATGTTCCCCAAACTACTATACTGATTCAATGCAATCCCAGTTGAAAACCCAACAGCATATTTCACAAATCCAGAGAAAAAAATCCAAACTTTCATCTGGAACCACAAAAGACCTAGAATAGCAATAGTAATTCTAAGCAACAGGGACATGTTGGGGGGTAGTACAACCCCAAACCTGAAACTATACTATAAAGCCACTATAATAAAAAACTGCATGGTACTGGCAAAGTAACAGACCTGAGGATCAATGGAGTAGATTAGAAGATCCAGAAACTACTCCAGACACACTGAGTCACCTCATCTTTGACAAAGGAGCCAAAAATCCTCAATGGAGGAAAGATAGCCTCTTTAACAAATGGTGCTGGAAAAATTGGGCTTTAACTTGCCAAACACTAAAACTAGACCTAGCTCTTTCACCATGTACCAAGCTAAAATAAAAGTGGATAAGAAACCTAAATATTAAAATAGACACTCTGAACCTGCTACAAAACAGGTTAGGTAAAACTCTCAAAGACACTGGCTTAGGGAAAGACTTCTTGAACAAAACTTCTATAGCACAAGAATTGGTGGAAGAATTCAACAAATGGGACCTCATTCTTTTAAAAAGTTTCTGTACAGCAAAGGAAACTACCAGCAGAGTGAAAAGGCAGCCAACAATGTGGGAAAAAATCTACCACCTGTTCCTCTGACAAAGGGTTACTATCTAGAATATATAAAGGCGTATAAAAATCAGCCCACCCAAATTTAAAGACCCAACTCAAAAATGGGCATCTGAAATGAATAGATACTTTTCAGAGGCAGAAGTAAGAGCAGCTAAGAAGTATATGAAGAAATGTTCAACATCATTAGTCATTCGAGAAATGCAGATGAAAACAGCACTGAGATTTCATCTAACTTCACAAAGAATGGCTGCCATGTCAGAATTAGCCAGCAACAAATGTTGGCGAGGCTGTGGAGAAAAGGGGACCCTTCTGCACTGCTGGTGGGAATGTAGACTTGTACAACCTCTGTGGAATTCAATGTGGAGATTCTTTAAAAAACTAGGATTGGAAATCCCATTTGACCCTGGCCATCGCTCTGCTAGACATATACACAAAGGAATTAAAAGAGTCATTTCACAGCGATGTATGTGCACCCATGTTTATAGCAGCTCAGTTTGTGATTGCTAAGTCTTGGAAACAACCCAAATGTCCATCAGCTGGAGACTGGATAAAGAAGATGTGATTCTTTTATAGTATGGAGTATTACTCTGCCACTAAAAATGATAAGATTGAGTCATTCACACGCAAATGGATGTACCTTGAGGACGTCCTCATAAGCAAAATAAACAGGTCACAGATGTGTAAATATCATATCTTTTCTCTGATATGAGAATATGAAGTTGTAAATGAGTTGTAGTATGTATGGTTGATATTAGGAAGTAGAAAATATTTAAAAGGAAAGAGTGTAAGGGTAAATAACAAGGGGAAAAATGAATGCGGTAATAATAAAGAAGAAAAGAAAACAAAGATTGTGTATATGGGGGCAGGGGGATGCAGGGCGGGGGGGAAAGGAAAAAATGAAAATCAAGTCATGTTATATTCTGGTATAAACTCTTAATGTTGAATGCGATTATCATGTGTGTTCATAATATACCAATAAAGATAATTCTAAAAAGCTTTTTGCTGTGCACTTTTACAGCTGTTAGCTGTGCTTTGCTTTTCACTTGAAGGTTTTGAAAAATTTTTATATTATAATCATGCCATGAATATATATTTGAAAATTAAAATGTATAACATAAGCATTTTTCCACGTTTGTAATAGTCTTCCCATTACGACTGTCGAATACTCCGTAAGTGACTACATCTTATTCGTTCAGTGTCCAGCTACATCAGACTACCCGGCTGTCACTTTATCTCAGGAACCCACTCGCGTTGGCATCATGAAGGAAACGTCTTCAAAAAGCGCTGCCTCCTCCTTCATCGCGGCTGCGTTGGCCGGTGCTCGCCTTGCTGGTCCAACTGGATTAGCTCCTGGACTAACCTTCCGGACTTCAAACTCCTCGGCAGCTGCTCCTGAGCCGCGGTGTCGAAAGGCACCTTCTCCGCTGTTGGGCCCACTGTGGCCTTCATGGTCAGAGCGTGTCCAGTACTCATGAGTCAGGCACCCACAGACACCATCCTACCCCTCGTTCCCGCTCGAATGTCACCATGATACGTGAAGCGACCGCAGTAGGAACCGAGCCAGCCGCGCTATTTCAGCACTTTGATGCAGAACTTGCTGTTTCCTCTTGTTTGTTTCATCTTCTCAAACACAGTGAAAACATATCATCATTGTGATTTTAACCTAATAAGTATTATCCGGGAGAAACCCCAGCAAGATTTAATTTAAGGTCAAAGAACAGGTTAGGGAGGAGGGAAGCCCTCATCAGTGGGACACATTCCAAAGTGGCTAATTACACTTTCTCTGCCTAAATTATCTTGTTACTTTAATCAGATCCGATAATAATCATCATTTCTTATCTTTGCTCGCTTCAGGACTACTGATTCAATTACTACCACTTCTGGATTAGTAATTGAAGGTTTGGGCAAAGAGCAGCTTCTCTTCTTTGGTGGCTCCTTGAGAAGAATCCCCACTAGGTGGAAAAGGGCAAACTCACAGAGAGAAGAGATGGAGAGGGGGAAATGCACTAAAGCAAGGCTGCATCAAAACAAGACAGTAACTTTATTTAAAAGTAAATATCCGGATAGCAGTGAGGAGGCAGCTAGAACCACTGATAGAAGTACTTCTGTTGGGTGTTTGTCAAGTTCGGATGTGCAGACAAACCTCAGGATCTGTTCCGATGGACTCGGACTCAGTAGGGGCCAGGCTGGGCCCTGGGTCACAAGCTCGTGCTCCACACGCCACAGTGGGCAGCAAGCCTCCTGGTGACTCCCTGACTCTGCACACCAGGTACAGGTGGTTTGCGATATAAACAAACCCCACAACAAGCCTTGCTCAAGCCCACAAACAAAAATTCCACATCTGGGGCTACTCTTCCTCTCCGTGCTCCAGTTCAAAACCATTTCAGGTTTTGAAAATGCAGAAGTGATCCCATCATTTCAATTTATCTTGCTACTCTTTTCCCAAAAAGCAAAACAGTTCCCTATTCTTTGCCCTTTTCTGTAGGAACCATTAGTCTGAGTGTAGAAAACTTATCAATAGGACACTACTTGTCAATCCTCTCTAGTAGTACACAGAAAAATAATTTCGCCAGCCACTAATGAGTATTTGAGGGTTTCCTCTAGTCACTTGCATACTGAAGACTGACCCTAGGTGTCGAGGTTACTGTGCCCTTTGTTTGTCTGTCTCACTTTTCATGCCACCACCCACCACTGGTATCTGTATTTGGTCATTTTACTCTCTGTTGGAAGCCAAATTCACTCCCTCAACAGTGACTGACCACAGGCCACACGCCTCCCCTTTCCGACACTGGGTGGTCATCATGCAACACGGCCCTCCTGATCGACCATGTGGTCCAAAGCTCAAGGAGGAGTCAGAACAGATGCTGTACCTAACAGTCAGTGCTGGCCCATCTGAAGACTTGGGTTTTCCCTCATACAGTCTTTACCCCAAAGAACGTATGTGTTATCCCACATCCTGCTGGATATTCCCAGCCTACTGTGGCTTTCTGAGACAGCATAGCAGAACCGTGCTAACCCGTTTCGTTCTCACATCAACTCACTTTCGTTTTTCACCCAGAAGGGTCTGAATTTCTACAGCCTCCTTCATGTCTTATAGTCAATATATTATCAAAAGCTACTGTTGCTACTGCGGAGCATCTCAAAAGTTCGGCTTGTTTTTCTACCCCAAAGTTATCATCCTCCAGGAAACTGAAATACCAAAGGGCTCTCTTTTCCAGATTTAATAATCATTCACAGATTCGCTGATTTATTTTTATTATTTTAATGAATATCTACCATGTTCTTTTTTACTGAGAAGTCATGGGGAGGTGCTATAAAGTTTATAAAGATAATGAATAATAGGTACCTCCCCTTAAATTCCATATAAAATAGTTACTATCATATATATATTATATATGTATAAACTTTATTCTATATACCTATTTTCATTACAGATGTTACGTTCATGATAGGTGTTACTGTCAGACTTTAACATCCCCCAAAAGTTTCATGTGCAAGAAGAGGTAAGGTGAGGTTATTAGACCATGAGGATACCACATCTAAAATGGGCTTTTAGGAGATGAGGCCAGTGACCATCCCTGATACCTCTCTCCCTCCTTCTTTCTGGCTCTGTTTATTCTGCTTTCCAGATGCCACAAGATAAGCAGCTTCTTCTCCTGTGTTCAGAGAAAAGAGCTATAGAGCCCCCGACCTTAGACTAAAGCCTCTGAAAGCACAAACCAAAATAATCTTTCCTTCTTTAACAGGTGTACATCAGATATTGTGCCGTCAGTGATGAAAATTGGTACCAGGAGAGTGAGGTCAAAGATGCAGTGGAGACACCAGTGAGTGGATGTGCCAAGAATGAGGCATGCGTACTGAGGAGAGCTATGGTACAGACAACCAGCCCAAGACAGAAGTCAGGCCGCTGCAGCCAGCTAGCCCTTGGAGAGAGGGGGCTGCCCGGGGTCCTTGGTGCTTGCATGACACCATCACGTACCCAGGAGACAGACGTGGAGCTGCAGGGCCTCATGCCTCCTATTTTGACTTTTGGTCTTGCCTTGGTCCGATTCTTTTCTATGCCTCCAATTTGCCCATTTGGGAATGGGAATGCTCACCTTATTTCTGCAGTAGGTAATCTGTCTTTATTATTTTCACAGAGCTAAATGTTGGCCTTGAGTCTCACAGGAAATACTGAATTTGAACTTTTGCATAATGCTGGATCTGTCAAGACTTTGGCTACTCCTAGACATGGATGAATGCATTTTACATAATGTGATGGACATCACCCTGGCTTAGCTCTAAAATGTCAATGTGTAACAATATATAACTTCATGGGTTGAGCAGGTGATGCTGTTCATGTTACCCTGATTGTAATGCTCTTAATGAAATAAGGACAAGCTCATAAAAAGTACAATGTTAGGAGAAGGGGTTACTGTACCCTTAGAATAAGAGCACTGCTCTAGTAGACGGCCCTGGACTTGGTGCATCCTGACAAAGGGTGACAATGGCCATTATAATCCATGCTCTGTGATTTGCTAATCATGGTGGTGAGGATGCTATAAAAACATGACCAAGTTGGGGTACTGTATTAAAAATGCATATTACCCTACGATACAAGGTGTGATTGAAAAATATAGTGAATTTTTGGTTTTCATTTTGTAATTATAACAATGAAAGATACTGTGCCATTAATTACCCTCAGAATGCTGCCCCTAAATTTGAACACTTGTATTCCGTAATTATTGCTATTTGCTGAAATACTCCTAGAAGTATCTTTAGTTGCTCCGTCATAGCTGTTCTGATATTCTACATCAATTCAAAACATTTATCCTTCATGATTGTTTTCAAGATAGACAAAAGCCAGAAGTCACCAATGCCAGATTCAGTAAATGAGGGAAATGAGGACCCAACCACGTGTTCGCAAGCCTGCCCTTCGGCAGGACAGCAACACACAGCATTCCCCACATTTTTCATCCCACTCATGAAGACACTCACAAGATGCATCTTTCATATGACATATCTAATCTTATCCTTTCCAATACTAGATGTGGGTCTGTTTTTGTGGAGTACAGTCCTCATTGGCTCACACGGCACTGCTTTCAAGCCACCGTCTATTCCAAGAGCCTTCCCAATAATTGCTATCCCTGCACCTTTTGAGTTCCTCAAGAACATCTCAGGGGAAGCCACCTACACAAAGCATTACCTAATCCTCCAAAAATAAGGGCACCTTTTTCAAGTACTTACAGCACACGGCGTGTAGCCCAAACCTTCAACAACTCATTATTCCATGCTCACTCTGGTTGTGCCTCCAAATAGATCTAGCCCTGCAAAACTCCTGCAAATAGATGCACAGCAGGGCCCACACCTTAGAAACCTCATTGTAATTCAACTATTAATGTTTTCCCTCATCTTACAATTGCATCTGTGTTATAATCAGTTGAATAATTTTTGCACATAATATATATTCTATTATACCAAGATGAGTAGCATTACTCAATTTATGAGAAATGCTTAACAATTTTTGCAGAAAAGTAATTTCACAAAACTTTTTTTCAGACTCAAACATTATATATGAGATTTATGGTAATCATAGATAAAAGGACTCATATTCTTTAGGCTATTGGCAGAAGGATTACCTTTCCCAGTGGCTACACACATTAGGGTCTTCGAGATTCAGAGGCGATGTTGTCCCAATCCAGTGGTATAACAATAAACAGATAAAGCCCAGGCACGAGTTCAAAGAAATAACCATTTTTCTTCCTGAAGGACAACCTACAAGAAAACAATTAAGGATGAATTAAAGTCAATTAAACAGAATTCCTCCCAGTAGACCAATCACTCAGCACCGGTGGTCAGTGGGATGAAAACATGCATATTGAGGAGCGTGTTTAAGCAGCCGGTCACCAGGCTTCAGGGGCCAGGAAAGAGAGGTGCTTTTGTGTTGCGCAAGGTGCCTTCCACCCTGTAAACTGCTGAAATGTGCAAACCCTCACTAATCACCACACAACAAAGGCCCTTCTCAACCGTGCCAGCCGGCATTAAAGGAATCCACCCGAACGACTCTGGGCAGTGCAGGCTTCCGACTCTCTCACCAGGCACACTGCGTTCGGGAAGCAGAAGGTCCCCAGAGGAATCTGGCCTCATTTGTCCAGAGAATAAGTGATGAGACAGAAGCTCTTTTAACTTTACAGAGAGACGCCGCAGACAACACACTGCAATTCTTTCAGTAGCTCACGGGTCCTACGTGCCCACTGTATTCCAGTGACAGTGAGACACCACACGTGAAATACAGACCTAGGCCTCTTCCCTGCCCATTAAGCTGTATACAACTTAGTAATCATAAAAAATGTTTCAGCTTCTTCATCTGCTGAATAAAAACAAAAGCAAGTGGCCCACACGGTTTCTAAAAACTATACATGCAGAAGAAAGTGTGAAGCTGAGAGAGAGGGTCAGGTACATTTAGGGACCCAACTTAATCCATGACAAGAGAGAAGAGAGCTGGAGGAGATCAGGGCAGATCAGAGAGTTCTGAAGCCATGATGACTCAAGGAAACTTCAGCCGAGGACAACAGAGGGTCACTGAAGCGCACGGAGTGAAGACCAGGGCGACGGCAGCGGAGACTCTCAGGACAGACCAGGGAAACTGGCAAGGGTGAGCTAGAAGCAGAAGCAGCACTTGGCTGGCAGTGAGCAGAGGGGTCGGGAGCTTTTCCTCTGACTACAGAAGGAAGCTGTGGGTTTGGCAGTGGAGGGAGGGGCTGAGGTGGAAGCACGGAAGCTCTGCTGGGACCCCAGGAGCTCCGGGTTCAGCTTCAGAAATAAGGAGTGACCGAAAGATACGGTGAGTGTTTAAATGTTTTAAAAAATTTATTACAATAAAGATACTTCTAAGAATAAAGGGATATGTGTATTCAAAGTGAGGGGGAGTATTTGGAAGATTAATAGCAATGTCTCTTTTATTGTAAGTAATTTTTAAATTAAACTTTACCACTTTGCTTTATAGATATCCCTCACTGATCAAACACTTAATATCAATTTCCATCAAAGAAAAACATCACAGTGTGTCCTTATCCCTCTTATTCACAGTCTGGCATTGTGGGACTTCGAGCCCTTTCCTAAAGTCAAAAGTGACCGGGACAGGTGAACCTGTTGGATCACTTCAGGTCAGAAGGCTCCACAATCACATAATGAAAAACACTGATGAAGCATGACTTCCAGAACTACTTCGGGAGGTGGCGACAAAGAGACAAGTGTATCTGAAGTGGGAGGTTGTATTTTGAAAGTGATTAGTGGCAATAAAAAATAAATTTTTAAAAATTTAAACATTAACTGTGACCATTTTATCACGCTTCAGATAGCAAGTTTGAGGTTGCTATGAGGTGCTCAGGTGACGTTATTCACAAAGCTTTATCAGTTCCTACAGATGCCAAGTATTGCCTCAGACAGGAGTAGGGCACCGTGAAATAGCGTGGGAGGGACACACATCAACTCATCTCCTGGAGTTTAGCCCTTATTAAGAAAAAAGCTCAGTCGCCATCTTACACCACCAAATCGTTACACAACCGGATGGGAAATTAGATCCATTTACCAATTACAAAGAAAATAAGCATTAACCTATTTTGAAATTAGAAAATAATGAGCCACATTATATGACCAAAAACGTTATTCTCTGGGTGGGAGATGGCATTTACATGAATTTTCTACCTCATAAGGTTATTATTTTTTATCATTTGAGAGTCAAATGTATTGAATAATGTGTTTTTATAGTTTGAAAAAATAAGTATCCTAAGACAAATAAATAATAAAAAACATGACATGAAAATAACTCATGTCGTATACTGGTACAAATTCCCAATGTTGAGTGTGATTGTGATGTGTATATAAAATGTACCAATAAATAATTCAATTAAAAATAATAAGAAATAACAGTAACAGCAATCAGCCAAATTAAAGATATAGTTTATCTTTCAGATTCAGAATTATACATGAAGGGAAACACTAAATTCCTCAAAATCAAAATTGTTTAGAAGGGTAAGTATTTTAAAAGTACATTATGGAAAATGATCTATTTCTGGCTCCACACAGGCTAAGGCTAAAGCAAAATAAAATGACTTGAAATATGGAAAACAATTAGAATTGTAGAATAACTAAAAGTGGAATTAAAAATAATTAAAATTAGAATTGTAGAATAATTAAAAGATAGTCCAAATAATTGGGAGATCATAAACTGTTCTAAAAGTTTATTTCCATAGTCAATAAATAGTTTTTCAACATAAAAAGCCAAATTATGACTTGTAGATTAACTCAAAGTACTTATATCTCTCACAGGTTCATGATACAAAGCAATGAAATCTGAAATTTAACATAATGTAACTAAAGAAGCTATTCTGCAAAACAAAGAAAAAAAGTGAAAGAACAGAAAAAAGTTTTAAAAAAAAAAAAAAAAGCTGGAGATGTAGCTCAGTGGTGCCTGCCTGGCAAGCAAAGGTCCTGCTTCAATTTCTGGTATCAAAAAAAAAAAAAAAAAAGAGCTATTCTATTTGACATGAGAGAGTGAAAAATTATGACGATAGTAATAAAAGTAGATAGTATTCCCTGACTAATTACTGTGTGTAGATTCATTACTGAGCTTTACATGTGAACTATTTCATGTTCATAGCAACATACCAAGGAGCAGGGACTTTTGTTGTCCCCATTTTACATATGAAGACATAAAAGATTCAGCTGGTACTTCTCTCAGCCATCAGAAAAGGAAAGCTCTAATATATGTAGTTGTAACAAGCAGAGCGAACATCTCTCTGTCTCATAGCTTCTCTTTGTCAGGATAAGTATTTCACTTCAATGAAACGTGAAATTTATATATTGGCTTTCATTTCTTCCTCCAACATAAAATAAAGGCTGGGTGGCAGTGAGCTGCCATCTACTCATAAACAATTACACTCAATTGGGGAGTTTATTTCCTGAGTCACCATCTCAAAGCAAACCATCCATTTACCAATTAGAAATGTTTAGTCTGTAAAGCTAGAAAATGCCACAAGAGAATCAAACTGCCAAGAACAAGAAAGAAGTTGTGCACTCTCTTTTAATGTAAAAGTCATGCACTGACCTTCCAGTTTCTTTTCAAGCTGTCCACCTGACACACCGCCCTGTGGGTGAGAAAGGCAGGACAAGGGCGGCATTTGGTGGTCTCTTCATTGCTTTTAAAATTCAGCCTTCAGAAATAGTGAACCACACTGCGAAGGTGCAGGGGCATTTATGGAAGAGAAAATATCAGCACATTAGAGTGTGTGTGTGTGTGTGTGTGTGTGTGTGTGTGTGTGTGTGTGTGCGTATGTGTTGTGTGCACATGCATGTGTGTGTATGATTATTCATACAAAATACCCAAAGTATTTTACTAATTTAAATCAGAAATTAACTGAATTCTAGAATATTCTGTGTTAGAAAATGATAAAAAAGAATTCAGGGATGGTGCAAACTTACCTAAGCTAGTTAAACCAGAGGATATAATGTGAATGTTATACGGGTAGAGAGGGGAGACATTTCACAACATGCTAATGAACTATAAATAACTAGCAGTGATACACTGCATTGATGTTCAGAAATGCGAATTGTCTCTTCGTTCCAGCTTGTTTGGCACAGGCGCTGCTGTGCCATCCAAATAAACTACTGGCAGGACAAGCATGGTCTCCTTCCCACATCTTATGTGTTTTTTCTGTATGTTGTGAGCAGCGTTGAGGCTTCCTTTGATGTCTGTCCTGAAGGGGAAAAGGTCCACAACACTTTTCTTCTTTCTTCTCCACCAAGTCACCCTATCTATGTTATAACTTTACCCTTTGGAGTACAAAGTAAAACAAAACATGGTTCTTAAGAAATAGCATTATGTCAATTGAAGGAGGCCACACTTTGCTGATTTGCTTCATTAAAAACAGGCACCGTGCATGCATTCAAAACTCTAAATTGGTTATTAAACTGCCCTCACTCAGCGTTCATCTTCAAATAACTTTCCTTATGATTCCATTTAACAAGATTTTACATGTAAAAATTAATTCATTTGCATGAACCCCCTAGTGCCGAGCTGATTGCATCCCAGATCATTCACCTAATTATCATGGAAAAATCAAAACAGAAAATCAGCACAGCTGATTAGCATTGCTAACAAGCTCCTAATAGAGAGAGGAGCAGCGTGCGGAGTTAACTCTTCCTGTCTTAAGCTTCGCTCAGGAGGCAGGTTTTGCTTATTTCACCAGAGTCGGCATAAATAATCAGGTTGGATGAAATACTTGCAATGGGCTCTAATGAGAGACAGTGGCTTCTTTAACTGTGTGTCAAGAAGAAATAAGTGACAGGTAATTGAGTTACTCATTTATTTTTAAATGACGGAGCAAATCGGGTCCATTGTGCTTGGCTTTGAAATCTTTCATCTTTCTGGATCACTAAGCACACAACGTAGGAATAACTTGGGTGCATTCATCTGGTTTTTCTCAAGCCTACAGTCCCTCAAATTAAAACTGATGTCTCAATTAAGAAAACGGCTTTTCCACAATCAATTTTCTTCCCTGAGTACCAAGAGTGACCTATTCCACGTGTTCACGCCAACACAGGAGAAATACAACTGCCGGCCATCCGATGTGCCAAGTTCCTGTTCTTGGAATCTCAAAGAACGAATTCCAAGGAATGATGGAAGTGAAGAGGAGGAAAGTGCATTGAGAGGCAGCTCCTGAGTGTCAGGGAGGGACCTAACGCAGCTGCTGCTGACGCCCTTTATCAGGGTAATTTATACAGCAGGTCACAATGGAGGGACAACAGAGGACAAATTACAGGTGCAACTGATCTGTAGGCTTACCGGGATAGCTGCTTAGCTAATAGTGACCCACCAGGGAAATGGGTCACCTAGCAAGGCCCCACAGAAAGAACAGTTGAGAAGGCTGGGTTGCAGATGCCCTGGTCACTCACTTGGGGGACCTTGGATGCCTACCTGGACTCCCTGGACCAGGTGGTGCTAACTACAATAGAATGCCGAGCTACTGTTTCTCCTTCAGAGAGGCAGATAGGCCTGCTCGGTGTATCTTCATCTTGAGGCCTGGCCTTCTCCAGATGGGCCTCAGTTCTGATGTCTTTATTCCTTCCTTTGTATTCACTTCCTTGAGAACCAGTCCCTGTCTGACTGTGTACTAATTTCTATTTAACGCAGCAGTCTGTAATGACTCTTTCCCGTTACCTGTAAGAATGTATCACTTGCTTCTCACACTACCCAGGAAGGGCAGAAGGCAGTGTGTTTGTTGTGTTCTTTCTGGGGCTCTGAATCTGCGAACAGAGTCATGAAGGGTGCAGTTTCAGTGTATTAATAATGTCAAGATAGTAATATCGGTGGTTGCCCCATGAATAACCCCACCAGAGGACTTCCAGGAAATACAGTTTGCTGGAACAAGGAATTCTTCAAATACTGACATGGCTTCTATGTTCACTGTCCAAAGTGCACTGATCAGCTCTGCGTTGTCAGCCTAAGAGAAGAGCTTTACTTCATCTCATGATCTGGACGGTTTACCCAATGACCAGTTGGTCCTGTTGTTTTGGGTCTGTCATGACTCAGTACACCGTGGCAGGAGCACATGGTAGAGGAGAATGTTCAACTCCTGGCCAGTGGGAAAGAGAGAAGGGGCCAGGTCACACTGTCCCCTAGAAGGGAAGGCCTCCTGCCGTGGTTTAGACCTAAAAACCCCCAAGTCTCGGCACTCAGAGATGGGGCTGTGAAAGCTACCTGTGTCACGAGCCTGCTGAGCTCATCAGTGGGTTCATCCAAGGATGGGACACGCGCAGTTAGCAGGTGGGGCTGGTGGGAGGTGGGTTCCAGGGTGTGGCTGAAAATGAGGGATTCTCGTCCCTGCTCCTCCTCCTCTCTGTGTGCTTCCTGGCTGCCCTGGACAGTTTAGTTCTCCGCTCCCTTCCACCTGCTGCTTCTTCCTCTGAGCTGCTGCTCATGGGCTGAACCTTCTGGAACCACGAGCCAAAGGGTCTGTCTTTAAGGGTGCTTTTCTTTAAATTGAGGGTGTTGGGTATTTTGTTCTAGAATAGGAAAGTTCATTGAGACGCCCCCACATGACCCAACAGATCCCACCACGACCCAGTTTTTAAAGATCTCTCTGTCCCTCCACAGTGCCATGCTGGGGAGCAAGTCTTCAAAGTCATGGATGCTGGGGCACATCCAGGATGTAGACTGTGGCACAAGGCTCGCGATTCTGACACGGTTCCACGGCCTCTGCATCACTACTTCATCCAAGCCATACATGTACAACATAGGCTCTGTTTAGGGACCTTAGGTCATTTTCCTTACATCAAATCTCACGACAAAAATATTATAAATAAATTAAATTATTGTAATGGAAGTCATATAGTGTTCCCAGAAAGCTTCTAAAACCATAAGCTAAAAAGAGATGTACCTTGAGACCACATTCTTAAGTGAAATAAATCATATACACATATGTAAATACCAAATTGTTTCTCTGGTGTGAGAAGCAAAGTGTAAATGAGGACTAGTATGAAATAGGAAGAAGAGGTTCAAATGGGAGGGGGTAGGGAAAAGGAAAGAAAACATGAGAAAAGAAGGAAAAAATAGACACAATGCTTTTGTAAATACAGCATACTGGACAGGAAGGGGAGGGATGAGAAAAACCAAGAACCCAATGACCAATGTGATCATGATGTATACTTAAAACGTACCAATAAACTAATGGAAAAAAAGAATATAAGCTAAAGGTATGGTCACTAACATTAACAAAAGAAAACAATAATGTCAAGTCCAATTTTATAAATTTACAGGTCTCCCACCCCAAATCATATCAAACGAGGGTTTAATCATGATTGTAGCATTTTTCAACAAAACCTGGGAAACCATGGGTGAGGCCAGGCCCGGGGCTACTCTCAGGACGACAGCCCTACACGGAAGACACATACACCGGCCATTTCAGTTCAGCTTGATGCTTACTATGAATAAGACAAATCAAAAACTGAAATCTTTCACACTAAAATGAGGAGCCAAGCAGGGATGGCCACTATCACCTCTCCTGATCAGTATAATTCTGGGAAAACTGACCACAGCAATCAGACAAGAAAGAGAAATAAGGATAAAGGGAAGAAAATAAGAAGCTAAATTGTCACTATTTGTGAATGACATTGTATTCTATATGGAAGACTCCCAAAACTCTACCAAAACATTGCTAGACTTAATAACCAGATTCAGTAGAGTAGCTGGATACAAAGTCAACACCCCAAAATCAATAGCCTTTCTGTATATAAACAACAAACTCACTGAGAAAGAAACTGGTGAACCAAGAAATAATCATTTCACAAAGGCATCCAATAAATGAAATACCCAGGAGCCAGTCGGAAAAAGAAATAAAAGACTTGTGCTTTGAAAATTATAGCATTCTAAAGAGATCAAAGAGGATATCAAAATACGGAAAGGCGACCCAGGTTCCTGGGTAGGAAACACCAATAGAGTAAAAATGGTCATCTTCCCAAAACTGCTATATAGATTTAAAACAATCCCGGGCCGGGGAGTTAGCTCAGTGGTTCCGGCGCCTGTCTTGCAAGCACAAGGGCCCGGGTTCGATCCCCGGTAACCACATACCATACTGGGTGTGGAGACTCACTCCCAGCAGCAACCAGTACCACATACCACAGTGCCTGGCATGGTGGCTCACGCCTGTAATCCCAGCACTCGGGAGGCAGAGGCAGGAGGATTGCTGTGATGTGAGTTTGAGGCTGAGCTGAGGGACAGCCTGAACTACAAAGTGAGACCCTGTCTCAAAAAAAAAAAAAATTTAAAACAATCCCAATTGAAATACCAGCAGCATATTTCACAGAACCAGAGAAAACATTCCAAAAATTCGTCTGGAACCAGAAGAGACCTAGAATAGCAAAATCAATTCTCGGCAACAAAGACAAGGCAGGCAGTGTCACAGTCTCCAACTTGACACTATACTACAAAGCCACTCTGACAAACAAACAACAACAACAAAAAAAACCCAGCATGGTACCGGCGAAAAACAGACCTGAGGATCAAAGAACAGACTAGAAGATGCAAAAGCAACTCCAGATATACTAAGCCAGCTCATCTTTGACAGAGGAGCCAAACACTCTCACTGGAGGAAAGATGGTTGTTTTAATAAATGGTGCTGGACAAACTGGGTCTCAGCTTGCCAAAGATTAAAGCTAGACCCAAGTCTTTCACCATGCACTAAATTAAAATCAAAATGGATTAAAGATCTAACTATATAAACAGATATGTTAAACCTGCTGGAAGACAGGTTAGGTAGAACTCTTAAAGACAGTGGCATAGGAAAAGACTTCATGAACAAAACCTCAGTCACATGAGAATTAGCACAAAGAATTAACTGGAATTTACTCCTATTAAAAAGCTTCTCCACGGCAAGAGAAACCACCAGAGTGAAGAGGTAATCCACCATGTGGGAAATAATCTTTACTGTCTGTTCCCTAGACAATGGCTTTCTATTCAGAATATACAAAGAACTTAAATAATCAGATCTCCAAAATTTAAAGATCCAACCCAAAAGAGGGCATCTGAAATGAACACATTTTTCAGATGAAGAATTGGAGCAGCAAATAAACATGAAAAAATGTCCAACAACATCAACAGATGCAAATGAAAACAATGAGAGGATTCCACCTCTCTCCACAAAGAATGGCAGCTATGAAGAAATCAACAAATAACAAATGCTGGCAGAGCTGTGTGGGAAAAGGAACCCTCCTCCACTGTTGGGAGGAGTGGAGACTGGCACAACCACTGGAAATCAATGTGGAGACTCCTCAAAAAGCTAGGGGTAGAGGCCCCTTTGACCCAGCTATTCCTCTGCTGGACATCTTCCCAAAAGAATTAAAAGCATCATACCCCAGCGATATACGCATACCCATGTTTATAACAGATCGGTTTGTAATAGCTAAATCATGGAGAAAACCCAAATGTCCATCAACAGGTGACTGGATAAAGACGTGGGGATTTTAATAAAGTGGAGTACTACTCTGCCATAAAGAATGATAAACTTGAGACCTTTATAGCTAAATGGATGCATATTGAGGCCACATTCATAAGTAAAATAAATAGGACACACATGTAAATAATGAATAATGTCTCTGATCTGAGAAAGTGAAAGTGTAAATAAGAACCAGAATGTATAACATGTGTTATGAAGTTGGAAGAAAATGTTCAAGGGAGGAGAGGAAGGAGAGAGAGGTGGGGAAAGGGAAAGAAAAAATATCACAAAAGTAAGACGAGCCGGAAACAGTCTGTGTAAATGGGAGGGTAGATAGGGCCAACAGATAGATTTTGCTATTGTTTATACTGTATATTAAGGTAGAGTAATGTGGCAAAACATACTCTCAAGAACTGTCAGTGTGGGTATACATTTATAAAGACATCATGGTTTTCAATGTTTAAAGAGCTGCTTTGCATCTAAAACATTTTGAATAGCAGCTCTATTTTATAGGCTCAGTCTATCTCTTACTGGGCAAAAAAAAAGTATATATATATAATATTAAATTATATATTATACATTATATAATACATTAAATATTATATATTTATATATATAGGTATATATATCACTCATTTATTAGAAAGAGAAACATCAAACACTACTTCTCATTCTAGAATCTTGTAAATAAAATCACATTTATTTTCTCAGACTTCTCATGATTCCTCATATCTCAGTGACATCCGTCACTGATTCTTTTCAAGTTTTATAGTCCTAATTTTCTGGACCTAAACACCAAGAAAGAGGAAAAGACCCTCTATCTCCTTTAGAAACTTTGCTCTTTTTTCTCTCCCTCAACTATGTTCTAAAAACTATAATTATACTCTTGTCGTATTCAGTCTCCAAGATGCCTTCAGTGGTGTCAGACTGTAACTTCTTTCACAGTGAAGAGAAATATCGATAAATGTAACACACTGAATGAAAAAATAAACAAAATGAAGAACAAAAACCATGTGATCATATAAAGAGATATAGAAAAAGGCATTTTAAAATTAAACATCCATGTATGGTGAAAATTTTGGACCACTTAAGTCTAAAAGGATCTTTCCTTAATATAACAAGAGATCCAAAGGAACAAAGTCCAAAGCCGCCTCTCAGAGGCAAACAGGCAGGAGGACTTGGGAGTGAAGGAGAAAGTCAACGAGGGAGACAGAAGTCCACGGCAGGTCTGGGACGGCGACGGAACCCTGGCTGTCTCACCAAGGCACACCCAAACACTTCATGTCATCTCAGGTGCTCCAAGAAAAATATACAAAATGGAACTTGATCACCCCAGAAAGAAAAGGACTTGTTGCTTTATTTTTTTCTATCTTCACCCAAAAATGCTGACTGTTGAAAATTCTCAATTGACCAGTCCCCTCACTTAATATGAGCAACAAAAAACAGCTACTCTCAATAGAATGCAAAAGAAGAAAACTCATTTGGCGAAGAAGAATCAAGCTATAATAACGAGAAAGAAGAGCAAAGTTAATTGCTTGATGTGCAATAGGACGCTGAACGTCCCTAGGATCTGAGGCCCCTCCTGCACACAGTGCCGGCAGGACAGGGGCGGGGGACAGGAAGCCCGCGCGTGCGCAGAACACCTTCACCGCAGCTCACACAGTAAGAGAGCTGGGAGGATGAAACGGGCCTTCAGCGCCCATCACTGCCACGCACCGGTGGCACCTGCCTTCGCCCGCCCACCCGGCTCTGCGTCAGTACGCTGGTTCTCACTCACAAGATTCTCACAACGAGGTCTCAGTGGAATACTCCGAGTCGGGTCTTCCTTTCCCCAAAGATAGCTTCTTATAAAGGAAATCCCCGTGGAGGGACAAAGACTCGAGGAGGAACAGAATTTGTGAAGCAGGATTTTAGAAAATCTTCCTGAAAACTGACGTATCCGGGTCCCATAAGGCAGACAGCGGCAGCCACGCAGGGTAGACACACAGAGCATTCTTCTAACAGTGATGCTGCTCAGGTTGGAAATACTCATCTGGCTCCTCAAAGTCCCCAAACCACTACATGTATCCTGGTTTTTACAGGCTTTTGTGCCAAGAAGCAATAAAACAAATATCTGAGTTGAAGGCCTCCGTGACTTCCATTTTATGATAACATACTTATGCCTCAAGTTAGCGTGATTAACCCGGATTACAAAGCTAGTTTGTAACTGGTCCAACTCAGCCAGAAGTCAAGTCTGTCATTCTCCATGAGGTAAAACCATCCTGGTCTCTCTAAAACAACAGTCTCTCTGTGTTCTGTACCTCCGAGTGCTTCTGGAAAGGCAAATTCACTACGAGTTCAATTCTCCGAGTGACTAAGATACTTACTGGTGCAAACTAAGATGTGAAGGAGAAAGAGTGTCACTCACTTCCACATCCATGCTACAGTGACTCAGATGTCTCCTCAGAGTGGACACAGCTCAGAACTACTAATCTAGACCAGGATGTGGAGTGACCACAAGTATCCTTTGCAGTGGACACTACCAAATAAACGCTTCTATCCTTATGGTTTTAAGATCCCACGGTCAAAGTTTTGAAGATTTGAGACAATATATAAGGACACTGCTGGCGAGCTACAAGGGGAACATGATTATTCAAAGCTCCATTTGGTCAGCACATTCAGGAGAAAACGCTGGAGCATTTCCTTCCCCACCTCCAAGTCCTCACCCAACGCATGTAGATGCAAATACAAAAAGCCAAAACCCAAGCCCAACTCTAGGGCCCTTAAAATAGGGCTCTGTTCTACTAGACAAAATGCTACATGCTGAATTAGCAAGGCCACTTCCTCTGGAATCTAGACAGATCCTTTATTCATCCAAGAAATGACCCTGCTTGACCCTGAGAAAGAGCTGGAGAACAATATCATATTGATAGGAAAATTATAAGCCATTATCCTTCATTTCCATTATCCATAACTCTTTTTTTTTTATTGCCCTGACTCCTCCTTTGTCCTCTGCCATTTGGAGGGAAACCCAGGACCTGCAGGCTGGGAGCAGCGGAGACAGTAGGGAGGTAAGTTCAGGTCTAGCTCAGGATGGAGCGATCCCTTGCAGGACACCAAAGCCCTCTCCGTGTTCTTCCCTTTCAGAAACATCAACCCGGAAAGCCGCTTCCATGGCAAACGCTTACTGTGAGGGTTCTATTCCCCCTTCTCCTTTCTTACTAATTTCTTGAATGCCTGTGAGTCACTGACTTTTGCATGAACCCAGCCCTCAGCAGGAAGGTAGCCCAGCACTGTTATTTTACAGAAATGACGCTATGGTCTCGAGAAATTCTTTGTGCGCACAAGGTCACAAAGCTACTTCAGACTAGCCTCTCCTTTTCATGACATGAAGCTAACATACAAGATGTTCTCAGTTTACCATGCCCAGTAATGTTAGTTGCTTCACACAAACATAACAGACATGATGTGGCTGAGGCCACTCTTGGCAGAGTACACACATAAACATACTGGGCCTGAGTGGGCTTATAAAGGCAACTTGCAAATGCACATTTTCATTTCAATTTATGCTCTAAGGGACTGATATGACACAGGCCTGGAAGCAGACTGCTAATAGCTATGGGAAAGAGTTCACGGACCAGAAGCTGACACTGCCCAGTGTCTTCGCAGCCTTGATAGCACTTGGTTCCCTGTACTCTTGGTATGTGCCACAGCATGAGAGGGAGAGAGAAGATGAATGAATGAGTCCAATGAACAAAAGCACAGAGAAGAGTCAATGATGTGGAGCTAAACAAAATATTTAACAAAATAAAAAGTCAGAAAGGAGTTTGGATGTGGAATTAGTGAACTGAAGAAATAAATCTGCCAAAATGTGTATTTCAAGTCACTGGCATTTTTAATGTATTGTAGCATAGCCATGCATTCCTATATACCTTCAAATACTTCTCTTGTTTACTTTATCGGGAGGACTTTGAGTTCATTTGTGTGAAACTGTACTTAGGTTTATCATTTTTACCACTTATTGGCATTCTGATATATTCTCCATCATTCCCAGCTAATTTTGCTTGATCTATTTATTAGAATTATTTTTTCATGATCGTATATTTCAAGCTCAAGACAATTTTCCGGTGGCAAAATTGTTGGAGAGTTCTTATCTCTTATGTCATGTGTTAAGAGCTTTGCATATCCTAGGATGAATTTAAAACTTTTGAAAAACATTATAATGCATAAATTTTACCTGCTTCTCAAAGTTTTACATATGGCTGCCTCTCAAAGTGTTCATCATTTCTGTGTGCATGGTAGTAAGGATGAGAAGAACCCCGCTGGACCAGGACCTCTGCACTGAGACAGATCCCTTGTATTTTAACATTTTATTATTGAGACCATTTCACATTTAAGCAAAAACTTCTAATAAGAATGAGAGTATGTACACAGAACAATTAAAAGAATCATATCACAGCAACTTATGTGCCCCCTGTTTATAGCAGCTCAGTGTGTGATAGCTAAATCTTAGAATCAGCCCAAATGTCCATCGATAGGAGACTGGATAAAGAAGATGTGGGGTTTTATAAAAAATAAAATGGGAGTATTACTCAGCCTTAAAGAATGATAAATTTGAGTCATTTATATTCAAATGGATGTACCGTGAGGATGTACTCATCCACGAAATAAAGAGGACACAGATGTGTAAATACCATAACTTTTCTCTCGTATGAAAAACTGAAGGTGTAAATGAATTCCAAAATATATGATATGCACTGTGAAATAGGAAGAAAATGTTCAAAAGGAAAAGGGAAAGAGCAGATAGGGGAAAGTAAAGAAAGGAAAGAAAAAATTGATGATTAAAAAAAGAAACAAAGATAACATAGGCAAACACGAAACAGGCAGGCTGTGGGGCCAACTTGTCAGTGGCAGTCTTTTCCTGTGATAAGAACTTCTTGAAATGCTGCATTTCTATTGCCTGAGAGCCTAATTCCCGGGTCTTGCCTGAGTGGGCTGATACAGGGACCAGGAAAGCAACGTCCAGGGACACCATGGAATGAACTCTCAAGAATCTAACAAGCAGATTGTGGTAGATGATGAAGGACTGGTCTGTGTGCTTCGGTGTAATTATGAAGCATTACATAAATCTGATTTACAGAAAGGACAGATTCTTATTGCAAAGTAATCAAGAAATAGAGATGGAAAAGAAAACGACTCATATTCATGAAGCCTAACTTGAGAATTGTGGTCTTTGCTAAAAGTCATGTTGTGACTGTCAGTAAAACAATCTTTTGATAGGCCCCAAGTATATATAAGGAATTCTACCTACCCAGATGAGGCCAGTATTTCTTTTGTGCAAAAAATGAGCACAAGTGCACACCAAGTTTAATATTAAGAAAGGAAAAGTTGTAACATGAACATCCAAATAGTTTTCATGGGGGAAACCTTATTTTTAGGTAAATTCTGAAGACTAACAGTTGAACCAAGGAAGCTAAAGACACGACCTAAAATTGAGTTCTGAACTCAACAGGGCTCTGACATTTTTCTTTTTTCTTGTCCTCCTTAAATGTTATATCCTCTTTGCCTTTACTATGAATTCTTTCCTTCAACTCCTATAGATACTTATATATACTTTTTTTTTTAATTTCAGGATCTCTAATAACAACACTTTCACTCTGTTGTACGTACCGGAAACTACCGGCAGCTAAACACGTGACCCCACTACACTAAGTGCACTCAGTCCAGCATCATGAGGAAACAGCCCCATCAACTACATTCCTGTCATTATTTCAAGGTTTTAAACTTCCTGATAGTCTAATTTAAAAGGGGAAAATAAAATCAAATGGATGTAATAGACACAAAGATGACCTCTATGGGGGATGGAAACAATTTCCTGCCTGGATATATTTTTCCTACCCTGCTAATCTGACAAAGTCTATGGTTCATTTCTATGATTCCCTCAAGTAACATGTAAGCTTCCCCAACTGTCTGAAAATCAAACTATAATATAAGCCTCCTGTCAACTCGTTTCTCTCTGCAATAATGTACTCTCTCTTTCCCATCAACCTAACAATGTGTTCAGAAGAAAAGGAAAATATTTCCAGGCCTTTTTAGTACAAACTTCCTAAAAATCCCCAGGGGTCAGCTCTCCACCTCCGTCATCTGCCCATGTATGTGATCTGGGGTTACAGGTCATCTTTTGACATAACCAATCCCGTCTCCTCAACTACATTATAAGAGCCTTGAAATTGAGTCCGACGACTTCATCTCATCCCCCATTCCACCTCGCCCCAGTTTCCACTTCTCCCCTGCAAGCATTTCACATATGTTCAATAAATGGTTGTGGAATTAGAGAAAGACTAAGGCTCTGAGGTCACAAGCATCAGTGTCCAGTCAGACGACAGCTGAGAGGTGGATACTGGAGCGAGCCAGTATCATATCCTGTGACACTCAGACAGTTAGCGGGAACCCAGGGGGATGGAGAGGACAAGTAACTGGAGGGTACTCCTAAGGAGGACACAGACGCCCAGCTGGACGTCCAGCTGACTGTGCAGTTATCGCTGATGTGATCAATTCCCCCAGGAGGTGGCAATCGAGAGCAGGGTCACTCTTGGTTGGCCAAACGTCCCATTTATCTTAAAGGGAACCTAAAAATG
This sequence comes from Petromus typicus, assembly GCA_004026965.1. Lineage (NCBI taxonomy): Eukaryota > Metazoa > Chordata > Mammalia > Rodentia > Petromuridae > Petromus > Petromus typicus. The sequence goes on along the minus strand of PVIR01012998.1, from coordinate 14,429 downwards.
TACTCTCTTCAGTAATGGAATAGAGCTAAGAACAAGCTCTATTATCACAGAAGATCTTAGGGAAAATATACAGACACTACTCCGGGATTTTACTTAGAGAAAAACTTTGTTCTTCTAGCAACCAAGTAATTCTGAGATAGTATTTTCCTGATCCATAGGTCTTAGCTACTGTACCTAACAGTTCTCACTTGTAGATTTAAGTTGTGTACAGAAATAACTTCTTAAAACGGATTTAATTTCAGGAAAATCTGAGTCTGCACATTGCTGATTTTATATTTCACAAGAAACATTTTTTATATCAATGAAGGAAAATGTCTACATCAATAAAGGTGGTAAACTGAAATGTAAATACTAGATTTCATGTGAATAAACAAGTGTGAAGTGTCAGGAAGGTTAGTACTGCTCTTACATATATGTGTGTACATGTGTGTGTACCAATGTAAAATATACAGTTTACTTCTCCAAGATATTGATACTTCATTAATACAACTATTGAAATTAAATCTTAGCTCTACTCTGACTTATCTATTTCATGGGCCAGATTCAGAGAGATAAAATGAAGAATCTATACCAGAAACTATCTTGGACATATCTTGAAAACTCAAAACTTGTATCTGGATGCAAGATAATGAATCAACCATTTTACAAAATGGATACGCAACCACGCTGGATTAGAAACGTATAAACCAACAAATCATCACAAGGATACAAACTTGCTGTCCAAACCTACCCTGTCCACCACAGCCACATCGAGCAGGGTCGGAAGTAAGCAGAGTGGTCACAGGGACCAGCTCTCAGCCATCCAGGAAGTGTTCCAGGTGGAGTTTCTGGCTGTCCCAACTCACTAAATTCTTGGTTTCCTTTAATGATGAGCCACATAGATATTTGGGGTGTAATTAATTGTTCCAAGATAACTTATCTTATTAAAATATACTCATTTACTATGGGTTCAGATTATCAAAAAACATCCCTAAATCTGAAAGCCAAAGATAATTTCTTGCTATAAGTAGCCTAATTTGAATGGAAGGGGATTAGGGAGAATTTTTATCCACACAAGTACATAAAAGGAAAAATTATTTCTGTCCACGCCTCTTATAGGAATCTGGCTGTGTCTGGAAGCAGGCACATGGCTCGGTACCAGAAGGCAAAACCCAGAAAGGTCCTAACTCCAGACCCAAGGACCCACCCTCCCCACAGGGGCCTCTGTGACTGACAACTTGAAAGGCAGCCCTCGTACACACAGGACTTCTGACACCATTGGTACGCCTGACCCAAAAGTCGGTGTGAGTGGAGATGTAATGAGCACTGTGCTATTCTCTGAAATAAAAACGAAAAAACAGAGACAGAGTTCTTCGGGCTTAATTACCACATCTGTTATTAGGCACCTCCCCGTGAGTGACTGCAGTGGATGTTGGACACGGTGCCAAAGAGCCTTCCCCCAAAGCAGCTTCCCGTTCACGGCCTGAATGGCATCAGTCTCTGTTACATCCAGGATTTCCATGGAAAACCAGCTGCCTGGTGCCCACAGTCACCGTGCCAGCCGAAGGCACTTTCCCCTGGTGCCAGTTAAGATGGAAATGAGGTCTAGCTTGCTTGCCCTCTCTGACTTTTCTCTCTCTCCCAGCCTCGCCCATGAGTCCCTGGAACCCAGGATGAAGCAGCTCATCAGGAGAGCAGCAGAGAGAGGCCAGAGCCGCAGAGTTAAGGTGGGACACCGCAGATTAAGTGCATCTTCTAGCTGCTGAGGAAGTTAGGACTTTTAAGGGTACATGCAACACCAAGAAGCTGGCTCCTCTGAGCGTCTAATCCCTTAGGGTTATGAACAAAATGGGCTATTTATAAAGATCAACAACCACAGGAGATTCCAGGAATCTAAGTGCTGCCTGCGTATTACAGAAATATTGCTATCCTTTCTCACCCTCAGAAAAACTAGCCGATGATCTCCTCAAGTCTGCCATGTGGGCAGGGAGATCTACTAACTTACCTGCAGTTCATCTTCCCGGGGTTCCCTGTGTATAATGTGCCATCATCTGACATCTTCAAGTGCAGAAATCTGAACAGTCACAGCTCTGTGTATCTCTAAATCAAGTTCCTGCACAAGCGGCAGCGTGGGGACAATTGCTGGCATTCCAAACCACTCTTGAGACCAGAGGCAAGACATAAAAGCCACACCAAACGGCCTCCCGTTTGCACATGTGCTGGGTAGAGAAACAAACACCCACCTTGCTCAATCCCGGACACCTACAGTGCACGGCAGTCCCACGGCTCAGAAGTACACAGTGGGAAGTACGTAACAAAAAAGACTAACATCCCACCACTTAGACACGTTCTCTGGGAACCGCTGGGCATAAAAAATGTCCATGAAGCATTCTCTGTATTTAATTTCTCCTCCACGTGAGACTACAGACATTCGTGATGAGCAACACTACAGGGTTTGGAATACGTGGCTGCTGCTAGTGTAGCCTGGAGATTTTGTAAACACGAGGTAACAGCAAAACAACATTGAGTGAAGCATGAGATATTGGTGAGTGGGGAATAGATATCCTAAGGATAAGGTCTTCCCAGTGCTTAACAAAAAAGAAGAAATACAGGGGTTTTTTTAAAAAGAAACATTTACAAAAGGGGTTATACACTTTGTGACAATTCAGATATGGAAGAGCCTTTCTGCTTGGGAGATGGAGGTCTGCCCAGGGTCAGCCACTTACCAGCCATCTTTCTATCCAGAAAGGACAGGGGGGTAGGAAACAGACCAGCGACATGTTCTGGGTTAGCATGGCGTGCTGTCTGCAGGTCACAAGTGCTGAAAGGCATTCCCCACCCCTCAGGCTTTCTGAATCTGCCCTTTCTACTCTTAGCTGCTATGATGAAGATGCAGGTATTTCCTAACTCAGCCTTTCCCTCCCTGTATCCTTCCTCTTTCTGTATAAACAACCCTTTTGGACTGAAGAAGAGCCCAAGAGGACACAAGGGTACAATGGAAGGGAAGTCGACCCTTTCTGAAGTAACAGAGAGCTCATTTCTCACATAAGTGGAAGGGACATCTCAAGGCACAATTCTCTCAGAAGAACTTTTACAGTGGTTTTTGCATTGTTACAGATCTATACTTTAAAAATATTGAAACGCAATCTAGCAGTGATTCCTTGGAGATGACGGCAAAAGTATAGGCAACAATCAAAGAAAAAAAAAACAGGACTTCATAAAAATTCAAAATCTTTGTGCATCACTAGATGCTGCTGATAGAACAAAAAGATAACCATGGTACAGAAAAAATACTTGCGAATCATGAATATGAGAGAGAACTAGTGTCTGGAATAGAACACTTATAACTCAGCCAACAAAACAACCTAATTTAACATGGCAAATGACTTCCATAGACATTTTTAACAGTCTATATTTTAACTTCATAGGATTTTTAGTATGAGGGCACATTATTAGTTTGTTGCAGAAGATCATATAAGATTATTACATAACATTTCATCTGCATGGTGTTTCATTTCTTTATTATATTTTTTTTAAAGCAGAAAACTTAAAAATAAAGCACCATCTTCTCACTTCTCTGCTTTGCAGTAATTCAGCTGAGTGCTACTGTTGTGCACGGGGGGTACAGCGGGCAGGAGGCAGGAGGGACTCCGTTACAACTTACAGTTGTCAGCATGTAAACCAAGTTAAAAGACAAGTAAATTCTGAAAATCTAAGGTGCTCAGCAGAAACTTCTGTCATAATAGTGTATCATACACCTGAAATCTGCTAAGGCAGTACATCTTAAGCATTCCTACCAAAAATTTGTAAAAAGCAACTATGTGAATTGATTAATATGCTTATTAATGATTGTGATAATCACTTCACATTTTATACACAAAAAGTCACCAGGTTGTACAATTTAAATGCATTCAGTTTTATTTGTCAATTACACTTCAGTAAAACTGAAAAATGCACACAATGCATATTCAGAATGGACTTATTTTTGGATTTCAATATGTGTTATCAGTTGATATAGCTATTTCTTTTTAAAAGATATACTAAAGACCAGTATATACACAAAAGGTGCTCAGCACCACTGATTTCTAGGGGAATATTAATAAAACCATAATGTGATGTTAATTCAAATGCCCACCCTAAGGAAAAAAATCAGAAAATCCTAAGCATTGTAGGCTGTGGAGCAACTAAAACCTTTGTGCATTACTGGTGAGAATCTAAACCATGGCAGAGATCATGGGAAATAAGGGGGCGGTGTCCCACAAAACCAACAGCACAACCACGGAACTACCACATGATGCAGTAAATACCCCCAAAGAATCGAAAGCAGGGATTTCACAAACATTGGTATACAATGTTGACAGACTCATTATTCATAATATTCAAAGGGTAAAAATAACACAAACTTCTACTACTGGATATGCAAAATGGAGTGCAGACATACAATGGAACAATTCTTAAAGTAGTCCTTAAAAATAAAGAAAATTAGACACCCTACTACAGGGATGAACTTGTAGGTATTCAAATAACAGCCAGACACCAAAGATCAGATATGACAAGGTTACATTTGAGTGCATACCTAGGCAGTCAGATTCACAGAGAGACCAAAAGAGTGGTTACCTGGGGCTTGTGAGAGGGGAGGGGAGATGCTACTTAATGGATATAGAGTTTCAATTGGAGATAATGAAGGAGTTTTGGAGGTGGAGGTGGTAATGGCTGCATAGCAATGGGAAAGTTCTTAAAATGCCACAGAAACATACACTTTTTTAGAAAAAAAAAATCTATAAGTGTTAAATAAAATAAATTTAGTATTCAACAGATAAAAATAAGACAGACTGAAAGTAGAAAAAAAGAAAGAAATTCATCTAAGAGTAAGCCAAGTTAAAAGGAGCAAGTTGTGAAGTTTGCCCAAAGGAAGAGAGTCCTCTTCACTTCTTATCACAGCACGTCTGCACCATGAAGACAGAAAATTCACATTCCATGGACCACACAGAGCACCAGGGACTGGTGTGATCCATTTGCTACAACCTGAGACCGAAGGAGGAAACGTCTGAACAGCAGCTAGGTCACCTAGTCCCGGGACCCTCCTCCCAGAAACTTACCTCTCTGCCTCTAGAAAGCTCTCAAGGAGGGTAATTTCTCCAGAACCCAGACCACAGAAACCAAAGGAGCCTTTCATTCTCCCTTCACTCTTAGCTAACAGACACCAAAGAGGATGACATGGTTCCAAGCCCCGGTGCCGTAGCAGAGTTCCAGCTCTCACCCACCGCCTGCCTGAATTCAAGTTCTGACTCAGTCTTGGAACTTGAAGACCTTATGGATCGGGGCCTATTTATGATCCTGACTCTCACAGCACAGTTATAAGAATTCTGGGTCTTTAGTGAACTTATGTTCCTCAATTTGGATGTTCTGGATCAAAACTAAGTAGCCTTGCTTTCAGGTTTCACGAGTTTGCCCTCCCACAACTGCTGACGAAGTCGGTTTCCAAAACACGGTGCTCTTTGGGTGCACGACGCAGAGCGCAGGCACTTCTGGCAGGTCTGTACCCCTCGACCAACTGTTGTTTATGATGCCTTTAGGGGAAGAGAGCTTAAAGGATCAAGTCAGGCTGCCGTTTCCAACAAAGCGGGCCACAGCTGTACACGGGACGCTGAGCAACTGCTCTGTGAAGACACAAATCTTCTGTATTCCTGGGGGTCTGCTCAGGTCATGGCATGTAGCACGGATTAGAGTCCGAGGACTCTACTGGCCAGTGGGCTGGTCTGAGTTTACACACCACACTCCAGAACCGAGACCTACACCCCACCTGGCACACATTCCCTCTTCAGGGATTGGACAAATGTTTAAAAGCCAACTTATTTATTTTTTTTTTTTTTTTTTGGAGACAGGGTTTTGCTTTGTAGTCCAGGCAGGCCCTGAGCTCACTATGTAGCCCAGGCAAGCCTCAACTCAGCAATCCTCCTGCCTCTGCCTCCAGAGTGCTGGGATTACAGGTGTGAAGCACCATGCCCAGCACTGTGGTGCGTGGTTACCAGGGATCAATCTCAGGACTTTGAGCTTGCCAGGCAGACACCAGAACGACTGAGCTAAATTCCCAGCCCAACAATTTATTTTTCTAAAATACAACTATTGTAAATCTTCAGAATTCCTTTTTATACATTTTCCTCATAATGAAAGGAAAGACCTTGTGTCCACTGTGGACAAATGAATTGGGTTTGCTCTGAAGTCAGCTTAGTTGTGAGGCTAAATGTTCCTTAACAGGCAAGGGCTCCACAGAGAGATGTGTGCCCCAACTGCAGACAAACAGAGGAAACAGCTGTCCCATAACATGTCTCAGGACGGGTAGAAAAAGCAGCTCTGTGAGGCCGAGTCGACCCTCTTCCAGCTAGCGCTCGCTGCTGGCCACTCAGGCAAGCTGGGCTCCACTCCAGGTGTGGTCCGCAGGGGCCACCACCTGCCCCGTTCCGCTGCACCTCGCTTGCACCCTTACAAGGCCCTGGGTCTCCTAGTCAAGTGCGTGGGGCCGGGGGGAGGGAGCTTCATAAGTAAAAAAAAGCACAGCAGAACTTCCTTAGGTGCCTAAGCGACAGAACCATAACTCATGGCAGCTCTGGGGCTCAGTGCACTGAGGGCGCTGGCTCCTCGTCGCTGGCTTATCCACCCAAGCTGGGGGACTGTTTCCCTCACTCTGAAGACATTTTCCTGTTTCATTGAAGGCCACGCCAAAACAAAACAAAACAAACAATTTAATGGATTAGTGACCTCAGTCCTGAGATCAGCAGCATGGTCAGTGTTTTTCATAACACCGGGATTAGCGAAAGAAAACATGACCTCAGACTGCTGCAGCTCTACAGAGGGAGACCGTGCTCACTGACATCCTTACATTTCCAACTTGGGTGATTTCATCGGCCCCCACAGTTCAGCACCAAGTACACTGAAGACAGAACTTCACGTCAAATGTCACATGAGCACGCCTGCGCTGTCACAGCTTCGTGCCAGCGGACTACTGGACACGAGTCCTCTGCCGGCCTTCCACAGTGAGGCCCTGAGCCCGTCCCGACGCACAGAGCTGACAACCCGTGGACATCTCTATCCCCTCGCAGCTCCGTCACCAATTGCTGGGCCCACATCAACAGACAGTTCTGCCACCGCCAAAAGCGTTTTCTTCTCGGACAGTCCGGCTTGCCCACCTCTCCACGGCTCAGAGAACGCCTGGCAGGTGAGCCCCGCGGATGATACCCGCGATGATACCCGCGGATGAGCCTCGCGGAGACTTCCAAGAGGCGTTACATTCTGCCTCCGCCATTGTTTGCGGTGGATCCAGTACCCTGACAGACTGAGGAGCTGCCTGTGTAAAGAACTGATCCTCGGGGCCAATGACAACACTCGCCCAGCTTCCACCGCCCTCTGCTCCCTCACTGACGACTCTTCACCAGACTGTGTGTCAAGACGAGATCTCCACCTTTCCCCAAAGGGCCGTATTTGCCAACACAGGAGATGAAAAGTGCCCGGTCTGCCCTAACCCATAAGCTGGAACCTTTCCCCTTAGTGCCAGTGAAGGAAGCCATACACCACCCTCCCAGACTGCACGGTCTCACTTTGACAGGTAGCTTGGCCAGGAAATGGAAAATCTTCTTCCAAATTGTCTAGCTAGGAAGGACCTTCCACAGGTCAAGTTACTAGAAATCCTTTGTGGATGGAGAGTTACTATCTGCCTGTCACACCTAGAAAACTCAGAAAGGTGAAAGGCTCACCCTACAGGGTGAGGGCTACACATACACACAGACACACAGACACACACACAGACACACACACATACACACAGACACGTATACACACATACACAGAGACACACAGACACACACTCAGACACACAGACACACACACACATACACACTGACACACACACACACAGGCACGTATACACACAGACACTTATACACACATACACAGAGACACACAGACACACAAACACACATACACACATACACACAAGCTTGAAATTCCAAGAGCATCACTTTCAGAGAGCGGCAGACTTCGTAACAACGCAACTTCCTCAACCAGCGGCAATCACAGTGAGAGGTAAGAAGCAGGTTAGTGCAGAGGACGACCACGACCATAGAGTCAAGTCCCACAGTAGTGCCAGGCTGCGGAGAAGCCTTCTGAACAGCCCTGGGGATGCAGCAACAGAACGACAAAGCACCGTTTATACACCGCCCGGAAAGAAAGGCAAGGCAGGCTTCCGCTGTTGTTGTTTGTGTTTTCCTGGCTCTGTCTTAGCAGTCTCTCTCTCTCTCTCTCCTCTCTCTCTCTCTCTCTCTCTGCAGCAGACAAAAAATGCTTTCGCCCCAGATTGGCTTTTACTACAGCCACAATAAAAGGAAGACATCGGACTATGCTGCACTGCAGGACTGACTGTACCTGAACCCTCGGCCAGGCCTCGTGCGAGCTCACCTTCCTCACTACTTCCCCGGTGCAAGGAGGCCACAGCCCCTCCACTCACTAGGTGGAGAGCTCCTTGGAGGGTCAGGGTCTTGGGCAGCCAACTGCTGCTTACTCTTGTCCCACCGCTCACAAGCAGAGGTCCGGCTTCATTCCATGCGACAACAGCTACAAAGCCATTGATTCAGAACTAGAAGTCTGCAGTGGGAGCTGACCAGGCCCCGCCTTCACCTCGCGCCCTTCCAGTATAGTTCTCTCTCCTGGTGAACACATCACTCTCCACAGTACCCACACTGAGTTTGGTTTGTTGCTTTGTAGAGTTTTAAATCAAACAAGGATGCAACCTCTCAGCCTCCTGGGTGTGTAGCAGGAGAAACCTCAAGGTTACCCATGTCAGTGCATGTGGGGCTGTGAGGGAATCTCGCTGTTTCATGCCATGCGTGTGTTTCCACAGTTCTGAACGATCTTGAAACTTCAGGACCACAAAAAAATATTGTAATATTTTTGTCTGTGCGTTAGTCTGCTACAAAAACTACTACAGACTGGCTGGCTTCTCTGAGAGGTCAACGTGCCACCCAGCCTGGCTCCTGGCAGGGCTCTGCCAGCATGCAGGTGGCTGCTATCTCCATCTGGCCTCATACAGCAAACAGGAAGGACACTATGGTCTTTCTTATTATTAGAAAACCAGCAAATGAGGGTCCCATCCACGACCCCGTTGAGGCTTTGTCACCTCCTCACAGGAGTATCTTGTACTGAAGGTTGGGGCTTCCAACTGGAGCGCAGGGCAGGGGAAGGAGGGACATAACTCATTCCATAGCATTATGTTGACCTCTGGAGATTAGGAAGAAGTGTGTTCCACTCTCTGTGCCTCTGGAACTTACAATCTAGGATCAATCTAAGTTAAAGGGAGAAGGACTTGGGAAGTTCATGTAGCCTCCTCCCACCAGCGCCAGGCTCCCTTCTCAATGCCCTCCACAGATGTGCCTTCTGCTGGTGAGCTGCTGCCCCCATTCTTGGGAAGCAACAGAGCTGAGGAGGGGCATGCGCTGGAGCACACAAGGACACAGCATCTGAGCCACGACTGTGTCTCTGGAGGGAACAAGAAGGGCCGAAATCTGGGGCGTTGACAACTCACCTTATCACTGGACTCCCCAAAGCGAAAGGGCAGCATCCTTCAGCCAGGAGGACTGAAAGGTTTCTTAATCCACAGAGTAGAAGGAACATTATCTAGAAATTTCTACCCAAACCAAGATCAACAAGACTCTGGTTTATCAATGAGAAGGATATTGCTGTTACTTGAATTCTAAAGGCAAGGTGTTTATGTTGGTTGAGTGGACAGGTTTGTAACCAACATGGTAGAGCACACTAGGGAAAGCTTGGACCTGAAAAACAACATACAAAGATCACGGGATAGACTCACTGAATTAAAAACACAGGTGACTTGGACCAATTCTGGGTAGAAATGAATCAGTTAGAAAGAGGCAAATAGGTAAAATTTATGGAGCTTGTGCTACATGCCAGGTACAACACGCTTTTCACTTACCAGCTCAGTTAATCATCTCAGACACTCTCCAAAAGACTGGCAAACTACACCCAGATATCTGATGCAGAAGCTGAAGAAGAGGGTAACTGGTTTAGGACATACATCTAATAATGATGACATGAGCCAAGATGCTAAGCCAGGAAGCCTGGTTCTCCAGCCCACACTTTAAACTGATCCGTGAGAGCCATCTACACCTTCTCTTTCATCCAAATCTGTCCACTGGACAGAGCACTGATACCTGAAGGGCACGTCAGAATGTAACTTCTGCGGGCGGGGAACCTAGTGCTGACCCATCTCTTGCACTGATGATCACGTGGAATATAATAAATCCTTCATACATATTTACTGACTCCATAAATCATGGGTTTTACGAGATCTAGTGATATTACTGCAGGAGTCTGTATTGTCTTCCTCACGTTCATCTCATTTTCCACTTCTGTCAAGATGAATCTTTGCTATGCACTGCCGATGAATCTGAGTCCTGGAAGACAACTTCCAAGGCTTCCCCAGCAGGGTCCAAGCCATACAACCATCCTGGCGTCTTAATATTCCATTATAAAGAGCTAGCTCGCCTTGGCCAGGACCCTCGGCGGCCCAGCCTCCAGCCCCGCCCACAAGCGCTTTCTACCAACTGGGACTCTCCCCCTCCTCTCTGCTCACAGGACGCTCACTCAGCTTTTCTGAGTCCCAACTCTTCCCGGAAGCTTCTCTGGACTCCAAGTCCAAGGATCTACTTTTGAGATGGATTGACCTGGGACATGTCACCTGCTTCTTCATCCTTTCTTGTCTCTGTAAGGACATGGTTAACTGGGGCAGGGAGGGGCCACGTCTTGTCATCTGTGGTATTCTCTTCAGGAGACAGCGAGGGCTTGCCTCATAGCACCGTGAACACAGACTGACCGACCTATACATATACACCATACACAAATGCAGAACATTTGCTGACCTTTCAAAAACAAAGGTAAAGTATTGCTTACTTTGAAATAAAGTTAATCGTTTTAACCATGCAGTGCGGCCATGACCACTAGCTACCACTATCAAAATCTACTTCCATGACTGCAAAAGGAATCCTGCACCCCAAAAGGAAACAAGGGCCCATTGGCAACATGACACCCCACTTCTCCTCCAAGCCCGGTGCCAACCCTGGTCTACCCTCTGTCTGTGTGGAGTCACCTCTTCCAGGCTTTTCCTATAAAAGGGACCGTGGCTTTCTGTGTCTAGCTTTTTCATTCAGCAGACATTTTCAGAATTCATCCACACTGTAATATGTAGCATAACTTTCTTTTTACAGTATTTGAAAATGCCACATTTTTGTTTTGTCTTGTTTTGTTTGTTTTTGGTATCAGGGATTGAACTTGTGACCTTGGGCCTACAAGGTGCCAGAACCATTGAGCTAAATCCGAGTCCCCAACACAACAACAAACCAAGATCTTCTTGATCTTGTTAAGTGGGGAATATAATTAACACTGCTAAGAATCCAGTCTCTTTTGCTTTTTGCAAAAGCAAAAAAGACTGCAAGAAAATGCAGTCTTCTTGATCTTGGTTTGGATAGAAATTTCCAGCCTCCCCAACTCCCCACTGCCCCAAAATAGTGAAGGGTGCTTCAATGAACATTTGTACACAAGATTTCACTTGACCTCTTGTTTTTAAGTTTGCTATTATTTTACTTTCCAATAACGAACTCCTTTTTCTAGCTGCCTCATCACATTCAAGTTAAATAACTCTTCTTCTAGTAAAATACTACCTTTATTTTTAAAAATATGCATTTAAGTAAATTTAACTCTTTCTGTATTAAGAAATACAGAATCTGTATTATTCTCCCAAATGCTTAAGTTTTGATTGTTAATATTTTGTGTCCAGGTCTATATTTTTAAGGTGTGTACTTGAAAGGATCTTATTGAAGTGCTTAAATCATTCACAAAAAGCAAAAGCAGACTGTATTCTTAGCAGTGTTGATTATATTCCCCATTTTAACATCATCTGGTGTTCAGTGCTGTCTAAGAGTATATACTGAGAGCTGCTAGGTACCTGCCACTGCTGCACTCCATCACGGATCCACCTTTAGCTTTTCACAGATGATGAAGAGGATTAGAGAACTTCAATAGTCTGTCCAAGGCCACAAAACTTTACAGAGTAGAGATGGGATCCCATTGCAGATTGCCACATTTCATGTAGTAAACAAATGACAGGTCAGAAAGAGACCTTGTCTGTCTAAAGCTCTTTAAACATACAACTGTAATCAGATGTGTTTGTGCAAATCAACATTTGGTCTTTAAGTCCTCTACCCCAAAAGGAGTACCGGGAATGGGTACTCAGACCTCTCACAAAGATTATAGGCTCAAGGGCCCCATACTTTCTTGGAAAATAAATCGCTCCTGTTTCATCCATTTCAGTCTAACTGCTCCATGTGACAAAGGCATTGGATGCTCTGTAGGCAAGTGACCCATACCAGTGCACGCCACACCGCCCCACACTGATGCATGACGAGCATCTACATAGCAAAGAGCCACAGGCTGCTCTGGACTCTTGACCACTCTCACCTTCACAGGTACCACTGAGCTCTCCATGGAGCTTAGCCAAAGAGATGAGGCAAAGAACCCTTGTGTCATTGTATTCTGTGAAAAAAAAGTTGGCAGCATTCTGATGTGAGAATTTAGGAGCGATGTCATCAAAAGATTTGGAAAGATATCTATTACCCATAGAGTCATTTCCTGCTTTTTGCTGACAAAGAGCAATGCCAGAGGGGGTGGGTGGAGAGTGAGAATGAGATTCGTTGTTTGGCCAACTTGAAAGGGGCCCATTCCTTAGCTCCTAAAGAGTGGTACTGCTAACCCTATAGACCTCGTCATCCGACTTGGTGCCCAGAAGAGGCAGTGACTGCCTGATGCTGTCCACTGTCTTCCAAAACTTGGTTCTCCAGCTGCACCCTGAAGGAAGAGTGAACTTATGGTCCTTGAAACTCCTAGGGGACTCTAGTTGTATGGCACTTGAGATTCCCAACGTTTACCATTCCCATCACTGCTAGAACACCAGTTCTATGCTGACCTTTTAATTGAAGTATAAAATACAGAACAGGGCCACCAATCAAAACCGAGCTGCTCAATAATTTTTACAAGCTGAATACACCTGTACAACTAGTACTTCGTTGCATGTAACAAGCCATTGTCCCAGAAGGCCTCCGGGTCAGAGCCTGGTTCTCACAGAGAATCAAATCCAAGCATGTACCCTGTGCCTGAAAAACACGCAGCATTACTCGTACCACCCGGGATGTGAACAATAAGGAAAGACAGCATGTAACTTCCTATTTTTTTCAATAGACATTGTCCTTATGGGAAACTTCAGACACAGCCAGACATAGCCTCGCAGCACAAGGGGTAAGACTCCAGACACATAGAGCTCTGACAGTGAGTAGATGAACAGTCAGCTCCGCAGGGCAGTGTTTATTTAACACCACCTTTTGTCACCTGGAAAGTCTCCTTCTTCTCCACTTCAAAGACATCTATACCAACGACAAGACCAAATATCCACTTAATAAGGATAAACATGCTGCGAGGGGGGCACGGGGAAGATAGCGAAGAAAGTGTATCCACTTAACTCTCCGCCATGCACACACATCCCCTCCTCCTTTAATGGATTTACAATGACAATCTAAAATCAAGGTACAGGGACAGACTTAATTACAAGAAGCTCTAAGTCACTTGAAGCAAATTATGCACTGTCTTCTCTGGTGAGCAAAGCAACTTAGGTAAAACACTCCCAGTCAGGAAGCCTCTTACCTCAAGGAGAAAAGGATTCCTACTGGTCCACGAACACCAGACGCTGAACACTTACATGGACTCTCCAGACCCCATCAGCTCCAGGACAGGCTCCCCTCTTCTGCTTCCCTCAAATCCATAACAAGTGCCTAATGTTTTAAAAAAGAAAAGCCACCTACTAAGATGGCAGGAACTAGGGGCTAAGTCTGCCTGGGAAAGAGACCCAGAGGCAAAGTCTGAGTGAATGGCATATTTTTCATAAAGGGAGTAATCAGGCTAACAGGACAGTCCTGCATCCTTTTTAAAGGCCATGACCTTGAATTTGAATCTTCTTCCGACACAAAGAATGAATGCAATCATTGAGCTCAGGATTAGCTCGTCACAGGAAGTTTGCTGATTTCCCTCCAGGCCTGGAACTCAGTTGTAGAAGTTGGGGTGCAGAGAAGTATCTAAAAGGCATCTAAAGACCCCCCTGCCTCATAACTGTCCAAACATATCAATAACTTTTAAGTGCACTTAAATATGCTTCAAAAATTCTTAGTTTCAAGACTGCTCACTGAATGTACATTTACAAACGAATTATTAATACTTCACACACACAGTGACCATTACCCAGAGCAAAGAATCTTTCTCAGAGGCCATCAGCCCTGACTCAGGCAGGTTTTCAGGGCAGACACCTGTCGTTATGAGCCCACGTGAAGGGGCTGAGACCT
>PVIR01012997.1:6590-43401 GCA_004026965.1 Petromus typicus | reverse complement strand
TGATGGGACCTGGATGGAAGGGATCTGGGCCCAAAGGTGATGCTATCTCACTCTAGGGGCACAGGGAGCAGTCAGCGGCCAGGAGGCCACTGACATGCGGTGAAGGGTCATCCTGTGGCAGGTGCTGGGGTGGCTGGTTTTCAATGAGCACTCTGCTCTGTCAACACAGGACTGCAAGCCAGAGTCCAGGGCAGCTCCATGGATTGTGCTCAGAGCACCTAGAAGAAGGGGCCCCTGAGTAGGGCATGGGTGCAGCGGCTTTCTATGGGCTAATGGGGAGCTGGGTTTTAGATACACTGAGTTCCACAGGGAGCTGAGCATGGTGCACACCTGTAAGCCCAGCACTCTAGGAGGCTGAGGAAGCAAGGTAGCAAGTTCAAGTCCAGTCCAGGAAAACTGTGGAGACCCTGTCTCAAAATAAAGAATTAAAAAAGGGGCCGGGGATTTAGCTCAGTGGTTCTGGCGCCTGTCTTGCAAGCGCAAGGGCCCGGGTTTGATCCTTGGTAAGCATATACAATACTGGGTGTGGAGACTCATGCCCAGCAGAAATCAGTACCATATACCACAATAGTGGGCGTGGTGGCTCATGCCTGTCATCCCAGCACTCGGGAAGCAGAGGCAGGAGGATTGCTGTGATGTGAGTTTGGGGCTGAGCTCAGGGCCAGCCTGAACTATAAAGCAAGACCCTGTCTCAAAAATAATTAAAAAACAAAAGAAAACAAAAAAATAAACCCAAACAAACAAACAAAACAAAAAAAAGAATTAAAAAGAGGGTTCAGATACAGCTCAGCTCAAAGGTTCTGGGTTCAATCCTTGGTTAAAAAAAAAAAGGCTCCACAGGGGCTGGCTAGATGCCAAGGAATGTGACATGATGTCACAGAACACACCCCAAAACAGTCACCCCAGTCAGGGAGATACCAGCTCTCCAGGACAGAAAGGGCTGTCGTGGAAGGGCTGCATGGGGAGGGCTGTTGCTTCAGAGGCTGGAGACCTGGGCACCAAGACAAGGGTGGCTCTGATGGTATGGTGGGGGTGAAGCCGCCTGCTGCCAGGAGAGAGTGACCAGCCAGAGGCACGTGTGGCTCTGTACCCCCAGGAGAGGGGTTATGCAGAGGGGGCATCAAGGGTTTTAAGGACAGGAAAGGAATTTGGTTTTGTTAACTAGAAACAGAACCGAAGAAAGCCAAAGCCTCAAACTTCAGCAAGCCTAGGTATGTGGACCGTGCAACACTGGAAGGACATTCCCTGCAGCAGACTTAACAAACCTGCAGAGCTTTTCTTTTTAAAAATAAATGTGAAGACCTTTCCCTCTCCAGAGCCACCATGAAGACAGTACATTTACAGAGACCATCAGGGCTGCTGTCGGAGGGTGGGCCGAGCTTACCGCCACATCGATGGCCGCAGGCAGGCCGCCCATCTGTACCCATGGGTGCACCTCGCACAGCTCCTGCCTCTGTGCCTCTGTGAACCGCGGCTGGGACTTCTGCAGCAGCTCCAGCTTCTCTCTGTCCTCCTTCAGGACCGACTCTGGATCCCTGCCGGAGATTTAGAGTGGGCAGGCTTCACAGTGACCCGTTTTCTACCCACTTTTTCTACACTGTAGTGTAGTCTTTGAAGATCTTGTTTAATGCAAACTTCCTCTTGGGTCAGATAAATTCATTTGTTAGTTTTTGAGGCACATCTCCCTAGGCAGAGCTGCGTACTCACTATGTAGTCCAGGCTGGCCTGGAATTTGCATAAATCCTTTTGGCTCAGCCTCCTGATAGCAGAGGTCACAGATTTGCCTTGTTTAAAGTAACGATCTTCTTAGCAACTACCTATATAGTCTTTCTATTAAAATGGTAATTGGGCCAGTATTTCAGTTTTCCTTTGAACCAGATGTGCTGCCCCTGATGTAGCTAGTTAAACTGGGCAACAGTGACCACCCACACCTGGCCCCTGGCCGGCCAACACTGGCTGAACTCAGTCCCCCTGACTGACCAGAAGCACCTGGCCTTGCCTCAGAGTTAAGCCCGGGCTCTGCCTCCCCTGCTTCAAGGCCTCTGCAGTGGTGCACAGGATCTTTGGCAAGGGAGACCGAGGTCTTCAGTGCTCAGGCAGACAGAGGGACAAATGCCCAGTCATACAGTGGAACACAGAGGTGTCGCAGGAGTCAGGCTTGGCACCAGGCAGTGGCACTGCGGCTCACCTGGCCACACTGCAGGTCATGGGGGAGGCCCACTTCCCCGGGTGCCCGCCCATGCCAAGGATGGCCTCCTGCTCCAGGACTCCTTCACCCCAGCTCTTCCTGGGTGCCAGCAGAGTGCTTACCGGGAGGGCAGCTGGTATGTCATCCTGACGCTATTGCTGGCGTCTGCCATCAGCAGCCAGATGGGATCCTGCAAGACATACTTGATGAAGTGCCCGCTCTCCTCCATGTCCGTGTTCAGTTTTGCTTTGTGGTTATTCTCTGAGGAGTCAATGCTTCCAAAGTACTTGCTGGTATGACTGGTGTCACTGCTGCCTGCGGAAACACGAATATGGCAGGTCAAAATCATTATGTATGAAATGAGCCTGGCATGGGGTACTTATGTGATTAAAACTTGGAGGTTGTAATTGGGGCCTGTGCAGGTGGATCTCCTCTTGGCTTTCAATGCTGGAAGGACTGATATGATTGTACCATAGCAACCCGCCACTCTGGGGAGGAGTTCTTGCCCAGGCCCTGACCTTGGTGGTGCAACCCTTTGCTTCCTGAGCTCATGCCATCTGCAGCTCTGGGGACAGAGCTGTGTCTAAAGCCCAAGCAGAGCAGCCTGCAGTGCGCCCTTGGGCCTGGGCACAGGCCTAGTGCCAGGGAGCAGGAAGCTTAGGTCTGAGCACAGCGTGAGGGACTCAGTCATCCGTGAGACCACGGTCAGTAAGGGACTGCCAGTGGGCATTCATGTGCATGAGTGCAGCTAACTCAGGGGGGTGCACTGCTGCCGAGAGCCGAGGCTGACCCCAGAGTAAGCAGGTAAGACGTGGAACTCTCATGGCAGGCCATGCATCTGCCCAAGACATGGCCAGGACACTTGTCTACACATGGGTACCACTGGGGAGAGGCTGGGTGATGTAACCAAGTACAGATCTGTTCTGTGATTCTAGTGCCAACCCATATAGGATCATCGCACCTGCTCCACTTTGGGACGCATCGCAGCCCAGTGAGCTGGAGCCCAGGGAGTCTGAGGTGGCAGAGGCCCCACTCCCAGACAGGGCTGACCCTGTGGCTGAGCAGAGGTCCTCGTTCAGCAGGAGGTTGAGCAGGTCGCTGGACGTGGAGAGCGCATCGCTGTTCTGAGCATCTGAGGGCTCATCAAGCTTTGGGCACGGGGAGAAGACAGCAGTGTTGGTGGGGCTCGTGCCTAGCAGGGCACACAGCAAGGCAGAGGGAGCCAGGGCTCATGAGACCTGGTGAAGGTTTTGCTGAAGCCATCTAATCAAGCAGGTGTTGGGCACAGTCCCAGCAAGCCAGGGGCTTAGATTCCCATGAAGAACCTTTGAGTGCCTGGTTTCACAGATAGTAGGCCTGGAGCAAGGGAAGGCTGGACACCAGGCCACTCCTCACGGCCTGAGGCTAGTACTGTAGGGTGAGTTGGGTCACCTCTGGCCTCAGACCTCGAAGATGGACTCTAGAGGTTGGGAGGTATCCCAGAGACCCACTGTGCTCCTCAGGAAACACCAACACAGCAGAGAGCTACACCAGGGTGCTCAAGCTGGGGGCACTGACCCTGTGGACACACTGCCCCACCCATCCCTTCCTCTTTCAGAGCCAAGTTCTCTGCCACTTCCCTCCAAGAAGACTGGGGCTGAACTAGACCTGACTGGGTTTTTTCCCAGAAGATTCATTTAAACATCCAGGACTCATAAGCCCTCTCAAGTCACGTGCTGCTGTCTGGGCCCTGCATGGACAGACAGGCAAGCTATCCCTTCGACACAGATCCTCACATGACAAAAGCTGACAGTTGACTGATGGGGCTGTGCAACTGGAAACACTAACATCCACACCAGGCTGGTAGGAACCTCAGGTGTACCCAGATGCCTGCAGGCTTACCCGCCTCAGAAGAGGAACCCAGGGGATCCTTACTGTTGGAGGTGCCTTGGGCTGCCGGTCTAGAGCAGGGGTGCAGTCCGGCCCAGCTGTCACCGTCCCTGGGGCCCCAGTGCTGCCCTCAGGCGCCTCCTCCAGCTGCAGCAGGTTGAGCTGCAGGGGCGAGCTGCCTCGGGACTGGAAGAGTGGCGGGGAGGCTCTGCCCGTGGCTACCACAGCTGATGGCGGGGTGGCAGGGGTGGCTGGGCAGGAGCACGGCTGCTGGAGACGTGAGGTCTGACCAGGGAACTCAGGCTGTGGGACAGGGGTCATCTCGGAGGGGAGCAAAGGGGGGCCTGGAAAGAAGGCCTGGGGCAAGCTTGGGGATGCTGGGAAGGGGTAGCTGGGGAGCATGAAAGCCATTACTGGGGCCATAGGGGCAGTGAAAGGCAGGGGCTGTACTGCAAAGTCATGCTGGGTGCCCACAGGCACAGTGGGCACTGCAAAACTGGCATGAGGCACTGCTGGTGGTGGTGCCACTGTCCCTGGTGCCGGCACTATTCCTGGTGTTGGGAACACGGGCAGGGAGTAAGAGGGCACAGTGGTAGGGAAGGGCACGGTGGGGCAGCTGGACTGAGATGTGTCTGAGGGTGACCAGGCAGTGGTGTTCAGGCCCACGAGCGGGGGCCGGTGGGGCAGGGGTCCCCCAGACCCTGTGCTCGCAGAGGAGTCCCGAGGCTTGGCCCGTTTGGACTTTAGTTTTCTGTTCTTGCCAGTTTTTTTCCAAGATGAATCTATTCCAGCATTTCTTAGTCCGGGAGCCACTGAAATGTGCAAAAACAACCACAGTTAGCATTAGAAATTTATATGCTTCCTTTACGCCACCTCTCAGACTCATAGGCCTGGAAGCCTAGGGGTGCTTTAATTGCAGGATCGCATTCCATCCCTTTTTTCTGGCACTACCACGATCTTCCTCTAAGATAAGTGGTATTAGAAGGGCTTTACCCAAAATAAAAATAAAGACCAAAAGCTGGCAAGTCTCTGCTGTTCCCAAGACTTGAACAAAAATTTCAGTTTCTGAAACCTGGACAACAGAATCACAGGCTTCATCTAACTTTCTTATTTTTCACTTTTACAAGTTTGATCACGCTGCTTCTTACAGAGAGGGTAAGAAGTCAGAACCTGAACAGGAGTCAATGCTCCAAAGACGAACCCGTTATGGATCCCAAGTTCCCCACAAGACCGAAGTATTGGAGGCTGGTGGTCCTCAGGTCCAGCAAAATCTAGAGGGCAGGGCCTCGTGAGAGGAAGTGAGGTCACTGTGGGTATGGCTCAGAGATATGAGACCCCACCCCTTCCCTCCTCACTTTGCTCCTTGCCTGCTCTGACTCAAGGAGCTTTTGCAACATGTGCTCTACCATGATCTTCTGCCTCACTCCAGCCCCAAAACAAGAGACAAGTGACAGAAACCATGAACCAAAATAGACATTTCCTCCTTACAAAGTGGACCTCAGTGATTCTGTCACAGTGATGGAAAGCTGCCTGACAGTTACATTTGCCCTCAGAACCACACTCTTCTTTGAGGGCAGGTGCGGCCGAGAGGCGCTTTCTCCAGGATGGTGAGGGGCTGAACCTTAATGGGGAAGACTCTAGCTGGGTCCTCAACACCGCTGGGGGAATCCCCGGAACCTGTTTCCCTCTCACTTCAGGCAAAGTAACTCGAACCTTGGGCAGAAGCTGCGTGGGATGTCTGTCCACGGGGCTGGCGCATTCTGCATCTCTGTTCCCACCAGAGGCAAACCGGTAGCCCAATTGTTACAATTTAAATCTGAAACACAGCCCCACAAAGCTGTGTATGGAAGGTGACCAGATTATGAGGGTGCCATACTCATAAGTGGATTCATCCACTGAGCTCCGCAGCTGAACATGCTGTTAGAAGGAAAGGCCTGCATGGAGGGAGATGCTGGGACATGACCAAGAAGGCTGTATTCTTGTCCTCAGCTGTTCCTTTCTTCCCACTTCCTGGCTGTCATAGGCTGAGTAGTTTTTCCTCTGCCCAGGCCCTTATGCCATCTTGGTCCTACACTGGAGCCAGCCAACCATGAACTGAAACCACAGCCAAGTAGATCACTCCTCCTGTAAGTTGTGAGTGTTGTGTATTTTGTCCCAGAGATGAGAAACTAGGACCAAGCCAGCTGCTATGTGAGCGGAGTTTTGAGATTCAGACTCTCTTTGGCAGCTTTCCTCCAGGAAATATGTCCCTTGGTGGAAGCTATGGCTAAAATCCTGGGGCCTCAAGGGTATGATATCTGGGTCTGGGCAAGGCAGCCCTGAGCAGCTGTGCGATCTGTTCAAAAAGCACTGGGTGCTGGGCTGGGCCTCTCTCCACACTGAGCCCCTGGGGATGGTTGGGACTGGGAACTGTGTCCTCCCTGCCACAGAGATTCTCATGGGCTGTCAGTAATCTTGAGGGGGGAACAGGGAAAAAATTAGAAGAGGCCCAACCCTGTTGCAGCTCTGCGGCAGTGTGTGCTTAGCACACTCAAGAGCCTGGATTGAACCCTCAGCACCCAAAACAAAAACAGAAAGAAGGAAAAAAATGCAACCCTTTAGGAGGCAGAAGATCCTCTAAATCCCATGGGTGTGCTCTGGGTGCCTGCCCAGGACCCTGGGGATGTGGTCACTGGCACGAAGCATACAGCCGAGGGGGAAATGGCATCTCTGGCCAGGGCAGTCCTGTCTGGGGTGAAGGCAGGAGGCTGGGTCAGGTGTGGTTGGTGCTGAGATGTTGGCAGAACGTGGGGATCACAGCCCAGGCCCTGCCTGTGAGGTACCAGTAGGTGGCTGGGATAAGGCTCTTGGGTCAGAAAGGGGGTAAAGTAGGTTCACCCCTTAGATTCAAGCGTTCACAGGCTTCTGTCTTGAAAGGCACCTTCATATACACAGGGTCTGCCCACCTTTGTCTTCAGCGCAGACCAGCGCAGCTCGGCCAGGGAGAAGGGCAGGGCTTGCTCCCTCCATCTGGAACTCTGGCACATTGCCCACCAGCACTGTGTACATTCATTTAGGGCTGGATGTGCTGCTTTTCCCAGGGTCCTGTCTGGTGGCCAGGTGCCGCACCCCCAGACGAAGTTCCTCAGTAAGGAAAGTGAGGCAGCCCAGCAGTGGCCCTGGGTGGCAGGCTGCAGGGCTGGCCTGGCACTTGCCCTTTTCACAGCCCATTCCTTTGGGGATAAGAGGTTTTCCCCCTTGAAATGTCCCCAAGCTGCACAGCCCTACAGAGTCAGTCTGCCCTGCCAAGGGCACCGACATTTCCAGGCTGGTAAGATTCTGAGACCAGCTGGACTCAGACCCTCAAGAAAAGTACTTTTGAAGCCTTTGTTCAGTTTGGTGTTGTGCTCACCACGCTCGCTCGACTGCCCTCTGGACCTCTCCTGCAGGTAGTACTGGCAGTGGGCCTGCAGGATGCCCAGCCGCCGCACCTCCCGGAACTTCTGCAGGAAGCTCTGCTCCTCCTTCTGCGTGTGAGAGGCCAGCACCTCTTTGGTGAGGCCCAGCTTCTGCCGGGGCCCCTTCTCCTGGCTGAGGCTGCCCGACAGGCAGTCCAGGGACTCAGGCCCACTGGCAGCATCCTCCACCATCTCTGCAATGAGAAAGCCCCTTTCACTGTCACCACACTGTGCTTTTGGACAGCACAGGTCACCCACTCAGTGATTCTGTCCAAGGTGTGAGCAGGGGCCCGCCTTCCTCTGGCTTCCTGAGGACCCTCCGAGGAAAAGGCCAAGATCATCGCAGGAAACCCTGGTCCCAGGGCTCAGGACTCAGACCTTCTTAGCAAACAGACACACCATGGAAGAGACTTCCTTGGGTCCTTGGCACCCAGGACAAACAGGCAGGATTGGGCCATGTCTGCCTGGGCACTGTGAGCCTCCTCGGTCCTTTCTAGTGAAGCATTCATTCAAGGTGCGTTTTCCTGAGCATTCTCAAGAGCAGGGCACTCAGGCAAGAATGGCTGTGGCCAGAAGTCTCCTGGAAACCCAACTCTGCTGGCTCTGGTCCTTCACTGGGAGGTGAGCAAGACAGAGGACAGGCTCTGGACCCTCCAGGGATAGCACTGACGAGGGGCAGGTGTGCTGGGGCCCTGGCTGGCTGCACCCCACCTGCATTTTCGGGAACTGGATTTCCTGGTTACAGTACGATCCTCTGAATATCTCATCAACATTTATAACATCCGATCTCTCCCAATACCCCCAAGGAACATGCCCTCATACCTAACTCCGGCTGTGGCTTTTTGTCCCCGACGTGGACGATGGTGCTGCTGTAACTGCACTGGCTGGTGAGGGACACCACACTCTCGGCCTTGCCAGGCAGTGCCAGTGAGCTCAGGTGGGCTCTCACTTCTGCGTGGCTGCTCACTTTGGAGGGTGACTCGGCCTCTTATATGGGAGAGAATGGGAGAAGACAGTTGGACAAACTGCTCATCTGTGGAACGAAATGCAAGTGACAGTGCAGGCCCCATGCTGGGCTACCGTCCCAGCCCATGGATGCTTGGGTCTGGTGTGTGCATGGGAGAAAGGTGGCGAGTCCCCTAGGCAGGGGTACAGCAACGAGGCAGCTGGGGCTATGTCCAGTTCCACGGCCTTCTAGTGGCTTGTGGCAAGGGGCTTCTCCCAAAAGTGGTAGGGGCAGTGTCAGCAAATACTTTTCTCCTGTTCCCCTATTCTGACTGCCCCGTCTCTTGTGCTGCTCAACAGCAGGATGCTGTTTCTGAACCTGCTTATTATCCCAGCAACACAGCACAGGGACTATGCTGACACACTGCCACTCACAGGCAAGGGGGGTTCCTCAGGAACAATTCAAGGCCCACATGGCTGCAGGAGCTGGGCTCATGTGCCCAGACGGGTTCTCATTCTCCATGCCCAGTGTTCCAAGACCAGAATTACCCTGACCTCTAGCTTGTAAAACGCCACTGACGCCCGGGCCACTTTGATCACTTAGAATAGCTGACAGCCTTATTCTATACCCATGAACTGGTCTGATTAGCATGGGGGGGGGGGTTAGGGTTTAAGTTGAGTGTGATCCCTCGGGCAGAAGTGAGCTCTTTGGACGGCTTGGGGCAGACACAGTACCTCCAGCATGCAGCCCGGGGCTGACTGTGGCCTTTCGGGATGAGACGTTTGCAGGGAACTCGCACTTCCTCTTCAGGGTAGTGGCCTCATTGCAGCTCTCTAAGTACCTGTGCAAATGGCGGGGTCTTCAGTCAGCAGGAGGTAATGGATGGCACTTTTAGACCAGGGGAAGGTTGGGAGTGCCCTTCATACCTGATGACCCCATCCAGGCAGCTGATCTGCTGGTAGGAGCAGGCGGGCTGATCCTTGCAGGCCAGCTCCTCAGGGAAGTTGGTCTTGGGCAAGCTGGTCCCTGAGCTGTCATTTTCATTTTCTGTGACAGGAACAGCTTTCACCTGAGCCAGGGCACTACTTTGCATGTCTGAAAAAAATGACACAATGTTTTGTTCATCTAATACTCCTGCTTCCAATGAGCACACTATGAAGCATTTTACTTCCACCCAAAGGCAGGGCTGGAAAGGCAGAATGCACTTCACAGATTGCAAATGCTGTGACAAGCTGATATCTAGAATGAGCTGATACCCTGGAGCACCAAAGAGCCTGGAGAGACAGCTCAGAGGAACTGTGCGTGCCAGGCCTTTTTCTCTCTGCTGTCAAGTAGCCCTGGGCCCAACCTGTTCCCCAGGCTCAGGGCTCAGAGGAGAAAAGGCCAGGCCTTTGATGAACTCTAAACTTAGGGCCACAAGGTTCCAGCGGGCTTATACTGCATTTTCAAACTGAACCTTTGGCAGGCAGGCCTATCCTGTAATGTCCACCTGGGCTCCATGCTGCAAGCTCTGGCCTGTCCCCACCCTGGATACCATGTGCCTTCGTCCCCAGAGCCCTGAAGCAGAAAACCATTACCCTGTCACCCAGCCCCACACTTTGTTGCAGGCAGAGCTGGGTTTGAGAACTGCAGACTGCAGGGCCAACTCTGCTGACAGCTGTGTGCACATGAGCATGCGAGTGTGTGTGCAAGAGCTAAGTATGAGGGCTGGGGATTTAGCTCAGTGGTTCTGGCACCTGCCTTGCAAGTGCAAGGGCCTGGGTTCAATGCCCGGTAACCACATACAACAATGCTGGGTGTAATGACTCACACCCACCAGCAATCAGTGCCACATACCATAGTGCTGGGCACGGTGGCTCAGACCTATAATCCCAGCACTTGGGAGGCAGAGGCAGGAGGATTGCTGTGAGTTCAAGGCTGAGCTCAGAACCAGCCTGAACTACAAAACCAGACGCTGTCTCAGAAACAAAACAAAACAAACAAATGAGCTGAGTGTGAGGGCACAGCTACTCACTCTGGAAAGCCACAGGGGGAGCAAGTGCCAAGGCCATAGCTTGGGGAACCTTTGACAGGTGGGGCCAGGGCAGAGATGCACAGCACCACACCCCCACAGGCCCATGGGCAACAGGTACCTGGGTGCCAAGGTACCAGTTCCTGCCACCCTCGCTCTTCTGCTAGGCAAGGAGAAGCATGGCACACATCCAGGAGGCAACCCCACTGCCTTTGAGTGTGCCCTAAACTGCTGCTTTTCTTCACCCCATGAACAAGGGCGTCTTTTTTTTACCTGTAAGAGATTTTTTCTTTTGTTTTCCAGATTCATGGGAAAACTGACTTTTGCTTTTGGTCTTGTTGCCAGTTTTACAAATCTCCTTGAAGAAAAACAGAACAACATGTTACTCATTCTAGGAGACCTCCGTCTGTCCCTAGTGGGCACTGCAGGCATTGTCTGGCGCCACAGACAAGGCTCAGCAGATCTGAGCAACACGTCACAGATGTGGGTCAGACAAGACTAAGTGATGACCCTGAAGGCCAGCACGACAAAAGCAAAGCAGCACAGGAGGCTCTGTCTTCTATCTCTGCTTGGATCTTCACTTCTGTTGTTTCCCTTACAAATTTTCCCCAAACGTGTAACTGCGGCTTTGTGCGGCTTCAACTCAGATTATGACATAACCCTGGAGGGAATGACCTGTTGGTGCCCGGGGCTTGGGGGATGGCGAGGACAGAAAGGGACGTACAGCTCTGCGGCGGGACTCCTCGTGGCCAGTGCTGTCGCTGGATGAAGTCTGGCTCAGGAGATGCTCATGGGACCCGTTGCTGCCCAGGCTCCCGTAGCCGCTGGAGCCACTGTGGGGCACAGGCTGCAGGACAGTAGACAGCACATGGACATGTGGCTCTGGAGCACCCTGCCCCCCACAGCGATTCCGAGAGCCAGCAGCCTGCCTGAGGTTGCAGTGAGACCTGGGAGGAGGGGGGGTCCTGAGCCCAGGGTTGGGCTCCAGGGAAGGCTCCTGGCCTCTCCTTAGTCCAGCAGAGATGCCCTAAGCAAAGTCTGTTCAGCCTGCTCATCAGCACATGCTTCTGCCACTCAGTTCTACTGGGTTTCAAAATGGGCTCGACACAGCACTTTTAGGGTCTGTGCTCTCTAACAGAAGCCAAGAGGTGCTCAGTGGTGGTACCAACTGTGCCACACTGTTTTTTCTGAGTGGCAATCTTCTATGTGCCCTGGTGCCAGCGCCTGGCCCTCTGGTTAAGTTGCACCTCCACTGTGAGGGTCCCACGTGGAGTGTGAGCCAGCTGGAGTGGGGTCTGGGGTTCTGCTCCGTCCAAATGCTGGTCCTACAGACACCTGGATGGAAGGCTGGGAGAAGCTCGAGGGTGTGTGGGGATCTCGGGTGGCAGGGACTGTACCCACACCAGTTCTCAGGAACATTCAGGAAGGATAGCTGGAGCCATCTGAGTGGGCAGTCCATGGCCAGGGCACAGGTTCCCAGGGTGGCAGCAAGGCCGATGGCGCAGGTACCCACCCACCTGCAGCAGCAGTCGGTGGATCTGCTCCGTCAGCTCCTGGATGCTGGGGTGCAGGGTCTTCTCCTCCACACATGGGGGTGCGGCAAACACGTCCTCGTTCAAAGGGCCCCTGGTGGTTTCAAGGAATCCTGTTGCAGGGGCCCTTCTCATGTGTACACCCATGCCAGCTGCCCTTCCCACTCACCCCGGCTAACCGTGTTCCCTCCTGTTCCCCCTTCAGCGGGTGGCCAGGACTTGGGGTGATTCTGGGCCCCACCTCCACCCTCCACTGGGAAAATCGGGCCAGGCTAGACCCAGAGAGCTGAGCGCAGGGAGCACTCACACCCTGACTTTGTGCCTCCCGATGATGAAGGAGATCTTCCGGCTCCAGGGGTTGATGAAGCTGGACCAGCTGGTGTCCAGAGTGATATACTCTCCGTTCCGGGCCCGGAACCGGATGGGAGAATAGTCAAAAGGCTGCCCGCTGGACTGCAAGACTGGAGGCAGGAACGCGTGTCAGGGCCACAGGGGAGGCCGGAAGTCACAGAAACCCTGGCCTACTATGGCTCCTAGCAAGGCATGGCTCCCTGTGTCACTGTATCTGAGGGCTGGGCGTGGCAGGGACAGTGTCACTCCCTTCCCTGGCTGGTCAGTGCCTTTCCAGACACCACTGAATGGGTGTCCCCTCCCATCACTGAAGCCAAAAGTAAAAGCGACACGTCCCACATTTCAGGATGTCGCCACAGGGACCCCACTCTCCCCGTAGCTGAGACATTGGGACTCTCTGGGGCGGCACATCCCCACTGCTCATGTCCTCTGCCATCTAACTCCTCGAAGCCCCGGGTGAGTGGGGAAGCTCAACCTACTCCTTCTGTGGATGGCAAGCATCAAGGGCCTATCGCTGGGGTGCAGCTGTACCAGCACAGGCGTCTCAATCAGATCTTGAGGTAGGTAGCCCAGGAGGGGGACCGCCCTGCAAGGCAAGGGGATAGTGGTAAGTGGGGGGAACGCTGGAAAAACTGCCAGACAGTGAGCACAGCAGGGCATTCCTGGAGCCATCAGACCCACGGGTCGGACCCCAGGTTCTCCAAAGGTCCGGATTTGGGTGCTGAAGAACAGAAAACCCACTATACTGAATTCAGAAGCCACGAGAATTCCAGGGTCCACAAGAGGCTGTGCCACGAATCAAGCTCTACTCCTGGCCTGTTGGGGTCTCATCCCCGCAGGACTAAAGTGCGGAACAATTTTGTATTTCTCTTTCTAAGATCTTTCCCTTTTCTCAGTCATCCACCAGTCTGGCCACACGCGGCCTGCTGTCTAACAAATTCTGCCCTCTGCGTGTGGCTCCAACTCAGAAAATCTTCTGTTATTGCGGGACCTCATCTAGTCTTCTGCCTTGGCTCCTGAAGGAGGTGTCGGGGCCTCTGATGGTGGCTCGGGTCTTCTCCAGTGCTCATACTGCTTCTGGGCAACTGTCCTTCGAGCTGGGCCCCGTCACTGGAACAGGCTTGCTGCAGGGCCACTCGCTGGGTCAGCACGTCCAGACCTCCTGCAGGTGTTTCCTTCCACTCTTCCTCTGCATGTGAGGACACCCTGCTGTGTGTCTTCCTGCTCCCTGAGGTGCGGGAATTGCTCATGGGCCTGTTACCCCAACTTTCCTCATCCTGCGAGGCTCACTCTTGCTCTCCTTGGGCTGGAAAGGACACAGTGTTCCTGGCACCCTCCCAGGTCACAGTCTGGCCAGAAGGGCAGCAGAGAGAAGGTAGGGGGAGGGGAAGAAGAGGGGACAGCAGGTGCCCCGGATGTGGCAGGAGACGGGCAGCCCTGCGGAACAGACCTCTGGGCGAGACTCCTGAAGATGCCTGGCCGGTGCAGCTCCCAAGTTCCGCTCCGGTCCTGGTCCAGCAGCGCAGGCTGGAGCCTCACCAGGAGACTCTGCAGAGCTTCTCCAAGGTGGGTCTGAGAGCATTTGAGTCATCCAGGGCTGGGGCCTGCCAGCCCCAGAGCTTAGAGTCCCCGCCCGCAGGGGCCTGGCTCCAGGAGCGGCACCTTGGGACCCGCACCTTGGGACCCAGCTCAGGGCAGACAGAGGGAAAGGCTAGCAAGGAGCAGAGCGGGCTTGTTTCAGGAAGCCCAGGGGCCGGTCCTTGCTGCCTACTTCCTGTGTTGCCTCCTGAGGATGCACTTCCCATCTGCTGCCACAGCCGTTGGATTTCTGTGTTTTCGTGCACCTGAGAAGGAGCTGGGAGGAGGTATGCAAGGGGCACAACTGGGCGACCCTGAACCCAGCTGGGGTGGTCCCTGGCACACAGGCTGGAAGACAGGCCCTGCAGGGACTGTGCCTACCCCTTCCTATCACGGCTTCCTCAGGACAAGTTTAAACAGGAACATGAAGACAGGCTTGTCAGAACAGCTACCAGCTTCCCGAAAACCCCCATTTACACCATCACGTCTTATTGGGTTGTCATGGGTGTGTGTGTGTGTGTGTGTGTGTGTGTGTGTGTGTTTGCGTGTGCATGGGCCTGTGTGTACTAGAACCCAGGATTTTAATCCAGCACTATATCTCTAGCCCTTTATTTCTGAGACAGAGTCTCAGTAAGTTGCCCAGGCTGGGATTAAACTTGAGGTCCTCCTGCTTCAGCCTTCCAGAATATTAGGATTACAGATGTGCTCAGACAGTCATCTTTTAAAATAATAAGTAAAATGATTAAATGTAAAATAATGGTAACAGTAAATACATAAAGCAGTAGCGTATCTGTCATCATTGGCAAGTGTTACGTAGTGTGTAGACTGTACGAGTTACACTTTCACATGACTGGGAGAGCAGTGGGTCTGCTGGCTCCACATTTCTATGATCCCAGGACTCCCCTTGTGCGGCAACCTCACTGCAGCCACGCCATCACTCAGTCTGGGACTCTTCAGCTCTTCAGCTCCATGATGAAAAAAGAACTGAGATGTGTTATGTCCATGTACAACTCCCCAAGGTGAACGCAATCATTGTGTACTGAAAATATGCACTAATCAAAATAAAGAGGACCATCATCATAGTGTCAGCTAGATAGCCATGCTGTCCACATGCAAAAGCTCAAGAGTTCGCGTGGTTGCTAATTGCTGAGGACCTCCGTACACTCAGAGCATTGGTCCACATCTGTGTGTGTGTGCGCGCGTGTGTGTGCGCGTGTCACAGGCATGATACCACTCACCTCTCATCTACATCCTGGAACAAACAATTCGGAGTGTGTGTGGTTGTGAAAATTCTCTTCTCAGGAGGAATTCTAGGAGCTGAAAGAACAGAATTTTGCTCAAACGTCAGATTCTCAGAAGTAATTATTTACACCCACTAGAAAACACCACACAATTTCAGAATAATAGGCAGCGATAGAAAACTGACGCATGGACTGTAAGAAGCGAGCTCACTGCCCAGAGGCCAGGGCAGCCCAGGCCCTGACCACCAGCCACCGAGCTGTGCTCCCCCTCATCCCACAGACCAGAACCGCCACGTTCACGGGACCACAGGGCCGTGTGGGCTTTGCTCAGCAGAGCCAAACTGGCTGGTTGCCTTCAGTGTCTCTAATGTGAAACTGGAGTGCACATTTGGATTCAAAGTTCTCAGCAAATGCCACTCTACTGGGGAACATCACTATTTCTAAGGCAGATTTATTAAAGGTGACAGTGCAATTTGCATAAAGGAAGTCTCATCTATCCAAGAATGTCCTCACCTACTGAACTCCAAAATCTCTTATTCTTTGAGGCTGATAATTCAGGGAATAACATGTAGAAATCTAGGTGGTCCCTCTACATCCTTACTGAGTATTTGGAAGGGAATGCTCTGCACACAGGATCCATCATGCACAGCAAAGAAAACCTTGTGCTTGAAACATTCTTCTGTCACTGTCAAGAATGTTTTGTGGGAGTCATCAATTGCACTGGCCTTCAAGGAGCACTGCTAGCCCAGGGAGCTGGGCTACCTGGGCTCCTCCTGAACCTGCTCCCGGGAAGACTAGGTCCTAGGACCTGCACAGCTGCCACTGCAGCAGCCACACTGCAGTGTCACACTGTGGTAGCTTGAGGCACCACAGGCGATACCACATGGGTGCTTGGCACTGTGGGTCCTCTGGGCTTGGAGGGAAGGGCCTGGATCCTTTTTTAGGCCACAGGCCAGAGTGCAGCAAGTGTGGGCAGAGAGGGGTCAGGGTAAAGGTGGGGTGAGGAACACACTGCACCCCGAGGTTCACCACAGAACCAGTGTGGGTCGGCAGGAAGGGAACCCAGGAGGAAGACAGGACGGGCACAGGGGAGGGAAGGCACCAGCACTGTGCATCTCAGGGACCGAGGGAGTCTGGGACTCCGGAAGGGGCAGTGGTAGTGGTGCCACTGCCCATCAGAGGGGCCCACAAGGGCAAGGGGACAAAGATGGGAGAGACACCATGACTGGTCTCACTTCACAGACAAAAGGAGCGCTGTCAGGGGAAAGGAGAGGGGTCTGCACAGCCCAGACACAAGCAAGGGACACTGGTATCACCTTTGCCCACACACATGGGGAGCTGCAGAGGGGTGTGCTGAGCTTAAGGGGCATGGAGAACTGCACCAGGGTGAAACCAAGGGCACCACTGCCACGTGAGATCCATGTGCCGAGGGCGGGCTTACCCTCGTAGCCCGAGTGCACCTTCTCAGCCAGCAGCAGGCAGCATAGCTGGCTCTCAGCCCCCAGCAGCTCCTGCACCTTGACCAGGTAGGGCGTCATGCGGAATGGCTGGTAGCAGATCTCATTCTCGTGGTTCTTCCCAATGCTGTGAGGTAGGCAGAGCAGAGGCTGGAATCCCACAGAGTGCCCGCCTCGTCTGCAGCCCAGCCCACCCCAGCTACCCGAGGACAGCTCTCCGTGGGACGTGGGTACGCTGCAGGCGGTTGACTCCTGGACCGGGTCTTTGGGTCCAGCATATGAGGCTTGGCTGGAGTCTACACCTGGCCCATAGGAGATCTCTGGGACGCCTGCATTTAGATCAGGGGAGCTGTTTCCACTGTGGGGTCTCCAACCCAGGACTGGCCCAGGGTCACTCCTGACACCACCCTGGACATCCAACTGGTCACCATGTCCTGCACTAAGAGCCTCCTGAGAGGTCTGTGGGATCCTGGAAGGGCGAACACACATGCAAGTAAATCAAGGGCTGCGGGAGTCGGGCATGGGGTGCTCCCTAGCTACCACAACCAGCACATATTCTTGGGGTGACACAGGTTGTGAGGAGCAGGCAACCCACCCCCATAGCTCCATTCTCAGCACTGGGCAGGCCTGAAACTTGCGAAGTGGTTCTCTGCAGAACCACGACAGGGCAGCGCCAGTGAGCCCCGCACAGGGGTGGGACAGAGGGGCCCTGGGTACAGAGCCAGCACCACCAGCTCAGTTAGGGGGGCTAGACTCACCTCACACGGCAAAAGAAAGACTTCTCCTCCATGCATTCCTGAGTGAAGGAATCTGGAAGAAACGGCCCGAGTCACCCACTGGCGGGAGCGTGCGCCCAGATGGCTGCTCTGCTTCTCCAGGCAGAGGGAGTCCTCCGACGAGAATGCTCTCGCCGTCCACTGCTTAACTAAATATTTTCTCTCGCCATCCACTGCTTAACTAAATATACCTCGAAAGGGTGCTGTCTACTGATCACAGGGCTGGGAGCTTGGCATTTTGAAAATGGGATCCACCAACACTCCTCGGCCTGTGCAGAACACTCAGAAACCTGAACACCTCTGCTTCCTGTTTCAAGGATGCTCACTTAGAACAGAAACAACGCAGGGCATCTGAGAGCTCGCAGGAGTACATGAAAAACATTAACTGACTCTAAAATTTAAAATGTCTAGCAACAACCTGAGAGTGACCACTTGAGTGATCTCACTGGTACCGAAGGAATGGACGGTCCCATGAGAGTCTGAAGATATTTTTAAAAAGAAATCTTCGGTTCTGATCATTCACATAAAGGTTCCTCTATGTGGAAGAAATGACAAAGAAGTAGACAGTTACTAGTTGAAGAAGAGGATATAAAACAGTCAGCCTGGACCAGGCCTCTAGCTTCTGCTGGCGGTGCTGGCCAGGGAGAGCATGTAGACACGGGAAAGGCTGGGCCTTGTCCATCCGCCCTTTGCAATGGGATCCCTGCTGGCCCCTCACAGCTCTCCACGCTTTGCTCACAGCCAGGCTGCACTGGCACAGTGGGGGCATCAGAGCCATTAGGCTCAGTCTTCCCAACTAAGCAGTAGAAGAAGAGAAGATGCACAGTGGAATTACCAGGACCCTGAGGCTGGAGCGAGGAGCAAGGATGGGCAAGGTAGTGATGGGCAGTCAGGACGGAGAGCAGGCTGGCAGCTCCAATGACCCCTGACTTGGATGGCACTGTCTAGAGGGGACTGGTAGCTCTGCCCCATGGCAGGGGTCTGCCTGGGCCTGAGGGATCCCAAGACAACTTTTGAAGTCTTGGCACACAAAATCACACCTGCAGACATAGCACCGTCTCCTCATCTTCCTGTCCTCTCCCAAGCCATCCCAGAAGCCCCCAGTATTCAGGCTCTTCAGACATCACTTCTGGACTAACCCAGCCAGCACCCGCTACCCAGCTGCCGGCTCCGAAGCCACTTCTGCATGGTTAGGAACTGCTATGATGACATCTCTCAGTGTTTTAGGCTTGTTCATGAGTGGTTCCAAAGGCTGGAAGGCCCAAGGGCACAATATCAGCACCCGTCCAGCCACTGGTGAGGGCTGAAGAGACAACACAAGAGGTGGCCTCGCTTTACTGTGACCCACCTCGGTACTGACCCAGTCCGGGAGAGGAGAGCTAGACCCATGAGAAAGGCTCTGATCCCTCTGAAAGACCTCAGTTCAGTGCGGCCACATTGGTGGGAGTTTTAGAGGGGGCATGTTGCATGTAGACCACAGCAGGTGGCACAAAGAGTGGGGCCTGTCGGCAGCAGGCAGGGAGGCTGGGGGCAGCCATGTCCAAAGCTGGTTTCAGCGATGGGAAGACACCGGCCCAGCTGCTGGGCTGGGGAAGGGCAGCCTGGACACGAGGCTCACGGGGTAGTGGGCACTGTCTAGGCCAGGCTGTGGAAGAGGCCACCCAGCGCTCAGACTGACGGGTCTGCAGTGTCCGGAAAGCAGGTGGTTTGTACCCACAGGGCTTCACAGCCTCGCCCAGCTGCCTCCAGCCAGGTGATGAGCCTCTGAGAAGTCACTCCGGACTGTCCCTATCCCTTATACTGCTGAGGCCAAAAGGGAGTGTGCCAAGACACACAGACAGAACCTAGACTGTCTGAGACAGAAGTGCAGAACTTTGGAAATCCTACCTCTGAAATTTACAAAAAAAAGCTATTTGTTTTTTCTACACTTATTCTGAAGAGATGAATAACCATTTACTTCACCTTTGACAGCAGGGCTGTCTCTGGCAGAGGTGAATGGGGAGCCAGCTGTTGATGCTCCATAACTGAAGTCCCACCCTTTTCTCCTTCAGGGCACAAGGTTCACACAGGACAAGGCTCCGGGCCTCACCTACACTGCCGCACACACCCCAGGACGGAAGCTTGTAGGGGGTGGTGGAGCTGTGGAACACACTGACGTCGTGGGGCGCCAGGAACTCCACGAACTTGGCATCGCTAAAGGTGTCCTGCTTGCAGTGAAATATGGATGTCACTTGGCTAGAGATGTATAGGATCTTCCCTGTAACCAGGGACACAGCCACAGCAAACATGTCCTGGAAAGAAAGAACAAGACTCAAATGTCGTGGAGTGGATGGTAGGTCAGATGGGCAGGTGGGCCAGAAGGAGCAGACTCCCGGAGGTCGAGGGGTCTCTGGACCCCAGCCTCAGCCCTGACCCACACAACTTCACTTCCCTGATTCAGATATTGGGGTTCATCATGATGGCATCTGAAGCAGCACATCAGGAGCCCTGGTGTCCTGACCCCTCATCTGAGTGCATTAGGTATGGGGCAGCTCTCCTGTTCCCCATCTCTGCCAGCCCTGTTCTCTCCAGGGATCTGGGGCCTGATGTCCCTTTGGGAAGGGCCAGGAGTCTGGGCCAAGACATCCCCCATACAACCTTAGCACGCACTGGACTGTCCCACTGCCCAAGAGCTCAGGACCTCCCATCCCCAACTTTACTCAGAACGCTTAGGCTCTGGAGTTTGAGTCCCCACCACAACGAGGAAGCCTGGACAAGTAGATGGCCACCAAGTCTGTCTCCTCACCCGCATGATGTGGGTACGTGCAAGCCGTCCGGGGTGAGGAGAACAGTGTCACACAGAGGCAGAAGTCCGAAGCCGGAGCGTGCTGCAGGGGATGGCCTCATGTCTTTTTCTGGGAGCAACACCCATGTCCGAAACCCCAAGTTCTTGCTGTGCATGGCTGCAGAGCCACAAGGAGCTCGCACCATTGAGAGACCCAGCCCAGGGCACTCACCGCGTTCTTCCCCATGTACTCGGAGGTGACGCTCTCCACCTGTTCCACAGTGTAGGACGGCACGTCCACGCTGCAGGGCTGACTCTCACTGGACATCAGCAGCTGGTAGTACTCCTCGTTAGCTGCAGGGGAACCACACCCACACTCAGCAGGCCAGGTTCAGTCTGTCAGGGTTCAGACTGGCATGGCCCAGCAGAGCCGCACAGGCAGGCCCTTTGGAGTGACTGGATGACGGGCTCATAGTGGACTTGTGCCAAGAGTAGGGCCCAGTGAGAAGAGGCAGCTGTGGGCGTGGCCTGGGAGAGTTTATCTCCATCCCTGGCTCCTCCCTTCACTCAGCCTCCTGCCTGCCAGGCCCATCTGTCACGCCACTGATCTCGGAGCCAGCCCTATGGATTGCAACATCAGCCAAAGTGAACCTCTCCTCCTTTGCCTCATGGCTGCAGGTGACTAAAACACTGGCCTCTGGCCTGCAGGTGGGGCTCCGTTTCTGTCAAATGAACAAAGCAGATGTGGATGGGGTCTTTCCAGACACAGATGGCACTAGAACGGGCCTGCCAATGAGAGACAAGTGCAGAAGGGCCACATCCCCTGGAGGTGCCGCCGGCCTGTGGGTTCACTGAACAGTGGGCACCTGTGCTGCGTCTTGCAGCTTCTGTTCAGAGTTCTGCGCTGCATCGTGAGTTTGGTACCTGTACTACCATTAGCTTTCTTCTTGCTGTTCACAAGCCATTCTAAAAGCTTTTCCTATTCTGCCTCCGGATACCAAGTCCAGACATATACACATAGGAGCAGAATCCGCCTGACTGCTCGTCTGGCAGCCAGCGTTGTTCTGCCCTGCCTCCTCCTTTCTTAGTCAAAATGGCCACGGGGTGGAAATTCACACAATTCTAGGCAAACAAGAAAGGAACCAGTGGCATTTATGAATCCAAAGCCTAGGTCTGGCAATACCCAGCTTCTCTCCCTTTGACCACAAATGGTCAAGGTGGGCAGGTCACAGCTGAACACCAAGTGCTTTGATTCTACTCTGCCCACTGCGGCTGATGGCTATGTGATGATCTTCCAGGACAAGGCCCAGATTGACTCCTGCCAGAGCCCAGTGGATGCCACGAGCAGAAAGCCTGAGCTGACGCAGCCTGCACTGCACAGGCATGATGAAAAGATCCAGTGAATACTTAAGTTTAAGAAAAGGGGGCCAGGAATTTAGCTCAGTGGCTCTGGCGCCTGTCTTGCAAGCGCAAGGGCCCGGGCTTGATCCCGGTAACCACATACAAATACTGGGCGTGGAGACTCACACCCAGCAGCAATCAGCACCACATACCACAGTGCCGGGCATGGTGGCTCATACCTGTAATCCCAGCACTCGGGAGGCAGAGGCAGGAGGATTGCTGTGATATGAATTTGAGGCTGAGCTCAGGGCCAGCCTGAACTACAAAGTGAGACCTTGTCTCAAACAAACAAAAAAACAAACAAAAAAAAAAAACGGAAAAAAAAGGACCCTCACACAGTGGAAGTCCACATTGTCAGAACAGTGCGATAAGCGCACTCCAAGTGAGGCATTGTCCAGGAGGGCACTTGACGCTGTGTGCCTCTCCTGTAACACATTTTTGAACCACCCACCACCCCTTTTTAATTCACTGTTTATAGCAATTCCTGTGAAATAAAAACATGAGGCTTTGTCCTCGTGCACCTGTTTACCAGGTCAGGCACCGGATGACTCCAGGCTCTTTCCAATCAGAATGAACAGGAAAGTACACGTTTTAAATGATTGAGACATGTCACAGCAGCCACAATAGAACAACTAACACACTCACAGAAGAGGACTCCATTTGGATAAATGTGTGTTAAACAGGGGGAAAGATTTTAGGGGGATTAAAGGTAACAGTCTTTTACTCTAAAAAGTTTTAAAATATTTTAAATGTTTACTGTAATTGTACTTACAGCTCACAGATTTTAGCCACTTGCTTTCTACCTGTTTTTTCCCCTCAAAGTCCAGTGCAGTAGCAAACCTCAGGGGAAATGAGGTTTCCGGCCAACTGCAGCTGCGTGGGCTGGGACTTACTCCAATGTGTGAAAACACATGTGGGGGCACGCACCTTTCACCTGCTTCACGCTGCGCAGGGCGTACTTCAGGGTGGCCAGCGTGCTGGCCTTGCCCTTGGCCTTCTTGTCCGCAGGGAGGTGGACCTTCAGCTCTCTCAGGGTTTTTATCAGCTCTTTGTGGGTGTCCGCTTTGGCAGATTGCTCGCTACTGCGAAAGTCAAGACAGAGGCGATGAGAGGTGAACTGCCTGGACATGACTTCTGAGAAATGTGGTGGGGGGCGGCTTCTGCGGGGCTCTTCGAACCGTGCCATGGCATCCCTGCCTCACCCACCAGGGCACAACACCCTTGCCAATTACAGTAGCCAAACTGTCTAGGGACGTTGCCAGGAGACAGTGCCTCAGATGCAGCCTGAGTAGCTCTGAGTGTTCTGTTCATGTCCCTGCACGGCCTCCCCCAGGGTCAGAGCTGGCCCTCACCCAGGAAGGGCTACCCATCACTGAGCCTGTCCTCCTCTCCTGTGCCACTGAGAAAAGGACCACACAGCAGGGACAGACGGCAGCGCAGAGAAGAGGAAAGAGGACTTCTAAGAAGGTCGCTGAGATGGGAGGGCAACAGGCAGCTGGGCACATGCTGAGGAGCCTGGCCCACTGACAGAGGGCCAGGGACAGTGAGGGAAATAGTGAGCTGAGGGCATGGCAGGAAAGCGCTCTGTGCCCAAGACTGAGTGGATTTGGTTCATAAGTTGGCAGGACATGTCTGGGCACACGGAACGTTTTCCTAACCCTCACAAAGGGGAGAATGCTCTTGAGGAACCATTCCCAGAACCCAGCAGAGTGGGGAGGACTTGGGGGCTGGAGCCACACCTGGGCTCTGAGAAGCCACAGGGGCAGTGGGCATCTGGATGGCCATGTGGGTCGTGGGGAAGGTCACACTGTTCCCAGACCCCACCTCCCCACATCCTGGAGTGTGTGAGGTGTGGTGCAGGAGTTGGGGCGGGCCTCACCTGCAACCACTCGAAGACAGGTTGGGCTCAGGCTTGGCCATCAGCAGTCTAAAGGCACTGGGAGTGTGAATGAGAGGAGAAAAGAAGTCAGACGACTGTGTCCCATCGACCTCCCCCATCCAGCTGCCGAGGCGGCCCAGGTCATGCGCTGCGGCAAGAAGACTTCAAGGAAATACAATACAAGGCAGGCTGCGAGTACTGCACAGCAGTAAAGCACTTGCCTAATGTGCATGAGGCCCAGAGTGTGATCTCAGCACAGGGAAATTCGAGCTTAAGATAAAACACAAAGCAGCCAGGACAGCCAGGTGCCAGGCGGGAGCACAATGCCAAGGCAGCCAGGCACATTCGCTAACTGCCCTATTGGTGAGCACCTGCGGCTGGGCTACCTGGCACTATGGCCTCGTGGGGCCATTAGACACAGCATCCACTGGCTACAGACACAGTAACATATAGTGGCATCAGATAAGCGAGGAAGGGCCCTTGCAAGTTTTAGTTTCTCTAACGAGGCTTTCAGGAATCTTGGAAAACTTGGTGGGCATGATTTAAAGGTGCAGAAGCCATCCCGTCACAAGCAGCCCAGGTGTGCAGAGGAAGCAAGCACAGCACGGCCACTGCCCCACCTCTGGGGGCCGGGTGGCTCCACCAGCATCCCCAGCTCCTTCCTGTGGTCGTCACAGTCACTGCCCTGCGAGTCTGGCCCCATGGAGCAGCTCTCAGGGGCTTCGTTTCCACTTGAGCCACTGCTCATGTCCACGTCCTCCTGCGCAGAGGCTGGGCCGGGCCGGGGCTCCATGGCTTCGCCAGTGGGCATACTGGGGCTCGGGGGAAACTCCATGTAGCCACTCATGCCAGAGAAGCTGTAGGAGGAGAAACATTGACAAGCATTAGAAGGAGTGCTGGGGTGATCACTGAGCACATTTCACCAGTGCACCAGCGACACCAAGTTCGAGCTCCCATCTCCCAAGCTCCTCCCTGCCGTAAACTGGAAAGGCAGCTCTTGGCCTTCGCACAGAGGTGCAGATAGCTCAGCAGAACTGACACACACCACTCAGCTCTTGGGAGCCATGTAAAGAATGCAGTGTCACAGGCTGAGGATTTAGGTGGTTCTGGCACCTGCCTGACAAGTGCAAGGTCCCAAGTTCGAGCCCCAATACCACATAGCACAATGCTGGGTATGGTGGCTCATTCCTGTAATCTAAGCATTCAGGAGGCAAAGGCAGGAGAATCGCTGAGTTCTAGGCTGGCCTGGGCTCCACAATGAGTTCAGGGGCCCGTCTGAACTATAAAGTAAGACCATCTCAAAAAACAAAACAACAACAATAACAAAAAGAATGCAGAGTGGCCGGGGATTTAGCTCAGTGGTTCCGGCGCCTGTCTTGCAAGCGCAAGGGCCCAGGTTTGATTCCCCTGTAACCACATACAATATTGGGTGTGGAGACTCATGCCTAATAGCAACCAGTACCACATACCACAGTGCGGGGTGTGGTGGCTCACGCCTGTAATCCCAATACTCAGGAGGCAGAGGCAGGAGGCTTGTTGTAATGTGAGTTTGAGGCTGAGCTCAGGGCCAGCCTGAACTACAAAGCGAGACCCTGTCTCAAAAAAACAAAAAGAATGCAGAGTTGCACTGGGAAGCCAAGCCTGGGAGCCTACATTTTATGATCTGCCTATGCTCACACCAGCAAGTCCAGCAGCCTTGGCTGCCGCAGCATAGCAATTACAAGAGACACTGAGGGTGGAGATAAGACTCTAGGGACAAGGGCTCCACTGCAGTAGGTTCTGGCCCAGGACCAAGGCACATGTAGGTGAGGATGGAGCTTTCAGTTTCCCTGATGGTCAGGAGCCATGGATGCACCCCAGGACCATGGAGGATGGTGTGTGTGGGGACCAGTTCCCACAGATGTGCTGCACAAATCAGACAGAAGCAAGCTCCATCATCATAGAGACCATGGCGGGGAGGGGCAGAGAGGAAAGACTAGTGAGCAGGTAGCAGCCACAAGCCCAAGAATGGAACTGTGGGATGCCACTGAGTGGAAGAGGAGGCCCCAGGATGGCACTTCAGCAGGATCCTGGTGGAAAGCAGACATCGCTCAGGCTGGCACTGAGGAGGCCTGAGGAAAGCACTATCAGCAGGATGAAGCAGGCACAGAAACGACCAGAGCTGGGAAGTGTTGGGGAGCTAGGGACAAGCTGTTAGCACCCTGGCCTGGAGGTGCCACCTACAGCCTGACCCCCAATCTGCCCAACCCAGCAGAAGTCCAGGAGAGCAAACCTGCTGACTGGCTTGGCCAGTAGTACCCTCACCAACAGGGACCCCTGGAAGGCATAATGTCCCCACCAGCTTCCTGTGTTCAGGGGAACAGACCAGAGCCAGTGGAGAACTGGCCACAGCGTCCTGCCATCTTAAGACTGGTGTACCTAACTGTGTTAGGGAACCACATTTAGCAGAAGGGTTGCGGACTGTCGAGGGCCACCCAAGGCAAGTGTCGTAGTTACTTTTCTTGTTGCTGAAACAAAATACTTGATGCCTGAAGTTAACTGAGGAGAGGTTTATTCAGCTCACAGTCACCTGGTCCCAGGAGGGGGACCCCAAGGTGGGGTGGCATGGCACAGTGCAAATAGTTCATGGTAGGAAGAAGGTCATAAAACATGCACAAGAGCTTGGTAGCATTTTTTTGCCTATTCTAAATTCTCTCTGGGCTGCTGGGATCACTACAGTGCCAACACAATCAGTAGGCTGGCTCAGTAATCATGCACCCTAGATCCAGCCAGCTCTGAAAAGCCCCAGCTATGCCCCATGCAGCTCTGGAGGGACATCGAGACATAAGCCATAATGCTGCAGGACTCAGACTGCCTTGACTTTGAAGGGAGGACCCTGTCGGTATCCAGGGACACTTGGAGGGGCCTCCTGTGGCTGCCCAGAGCTCAGAGTCTCTGCAATGCCTCAGTGAGCATGGCTTTCTGGGGAGGAACAGAGTGAAAAGGCATCTGTATTCCTGCCCACCCTTTTCCTCAGTGCCCACAAAGTCATCACGGGTCCTAAAGGTGCTGGGGAAAGGCAGGTTTCGAGCAACTCTGGAGATCCTGGGGTCCCAATCTTCTGCCACAAAGTGAAGGTGTTGCCAGCCAGCTGTAGTAGGAACAGGAGCAGTGGCAAGACGGGGCCCATGAGGTTCCCAGTGCTGTAGCCACTAGGCCAGTCCTGCCGCAGGGTAGGTGGGGGCCAACACGCCAGTGTGGAGGCTGCAGCCAGGATTAAAGCCGTGGAAGGGAAGTTCACCTGACAGCTTCCCAAAGCAGCCCGAGGAAGGGCCCAAACCACCGTGCAATACTGTGCCAGCCACAGCCACCCAACAACAACACCCCGGAGACATGGATGGACGATACATGGCACAGGCTGGGGCAAAAATGCCACATTAAACTGAACAGTGGAGAGGATGGTGGGTAAGACTGGGGAGTCAAGGACCAGGGCAGTGGCTTCAAACAGGATAGGACCCACATTAACAAGGAGGAAGGGTGAGGGCAGGGTAGGACCCACATTAACAAGGAGGAAGGGCAAGGGCAGGGACAATGGGCTGGCCTGGTCTGCAGGAGAATGCACAGAAGTGTAGGGCTGGAAGCATGGAAGACGTGGCAGACAAGAAGAAGCCGACCAGAGGGGTGGGAGTCAGCTCTGGGAGAAGCCCGATCCCAGGCGACACCACCACGTGCGGTGCGCACCCCACATGGGGAAGACAAGAGGCTGCCTGTGCAGGAGTCACTGCCGGGCAGCTCTGCTGAGGCCCCGTTCCCAGGAGC
Source organism: Petromus typicus (assembly GCA_004026965.1). Classification (NCBI taxonomy): domain Eukaryota; kingdom Metazoa; phylum Chordata; class Mammalia; order Rodentia; family Petromuridae; genus Petromus; species Petromus typicus. The sequence goes on along the minus strand of PVIR01012997.1, from coordinate 16,173 downwards.
CTACGTTCACATGGCCTGAGAGGACGAGGTGTGAGGGAACCCAGCCAAAGGCCCTGGCTTGTGGAGTGCTGACAGCTGCAGTTTGTTTTTCACACTCCAACTCTTAGCAAGGCTAGAAGCCAGGGTTGTTCTGATCGAGCCAGAGGCATGAGCGGTAATGCTGCAGTTCCTACTCTGTTCCTACTCTGCTTCATTAGCGTTCACGGGAGTTCTTGCTGCCCCAACAGGAGAAGGAGACTAAAGGCAGACTCCAGAAGGCCCCTCCTAAGGAGTGCCAAAAATGAACGCAGAGGAAAGCGGTAGCACAATGCCAGGAAGGTTTGCTGTCTACTGCTCTGTCACTCTCTGGCAGGAGAGTGTGCCAGCACAGGAAGGTGGCAGCCAGCACACCTTGTGCCCAGGAGTGAGACAGAGGAGCCTACGGGGACTGGGTTGACTCTCCCACTACTAGAAAGGTGCGGGACATGCAAGCCTGGTGTGTGACGACGGTGGTCGTGTCCCACTCAGGGCTTTACCCACACAGCCACCCTGACCAAGTACCAGTCTCCATCCCTAGCATGGGCTCCTGCCTCTGCCGGCTGCTGTGGTCAACACCGCAGGAAGAGGGTCCTGGTGGGCAGTGCCCAGCACAGGCCCTCACTCAGCAGATAGCCCACCTGGTCCCTACTCCTGTCACCTCTGCCATGGTGCCCTCCGCTGCGCCCAGCATTGACCTAGGGACTTTGCAGTAGTGGCTCCCACATCCCCACAGTACTGAGACTCCTGGCTCACCCCCTTGGCCTTTCCCTGGATGGCTCCTCTCACCCCATTCCGCTGGTCCTCTGCAGCACCCACCAGTCCTCCCTGCTGGCCCCAGAGGCTGGCACGTACTGGCAAAGGCAGAAAGCCCAGGCCACCCGCACAAGAGTACTACATGCCCATCAAAGATCAGGAGACCAACCAGAGCAATATCGGGAGACAGGCTGTGAGGAACAACATGACAAAGACAGGTGGTGCCTGTGCAGAGCACTGCAGGGGACCCTGCGGGAGGGAATGCTTATGCTATGGGCAAAAGCAACAGGCTGCATGAAAACTCAGTGTATGACCTTCCCCTGCCCCAAGAAAAGCTGCCTAACTGCCTTTCCCCTGTTTTTTTTACACCGATGTTGTAAAGAAAAGCCAGCACGTCTGCAGCAGGGGCCTTCTGTCCGTCGTCTCCCTAAGGACTGAGGGCTCTCAGAGAAACCCAGTCCCTCTGGGCCTCACAGGAGACTGAAGTGTGTCTTGTCTCCAGGGAAGGTGCTCACCGTCTGAGCCACCCACGGCTGCATACTGCACCTACTTCTTCCTGCTCCACGCCACCATGACTGTCTGGCACCAGGGTCCTCATGGCAGACCATGGTAAGAGACCCTTGCTCACATGCAGCTCAACTGGGATGCCCAGACACTGAACGAGGGGCCAGAGCCTTGGGTCAGGACAAGCGCCCTGGAGAATGTGAGAGGCAGTAATAGCCCAGCCTGCAGGATGCCTTCTGAGGACAGCCCAGCCTGCAGGGGCACTGACACAGAGGCTGAGTCTGCCAGCCTCCTGCCACTGTGAACCTGGGCCAGGTGCCACCCCAGCTGCTGCCAAAGGGCCGGGTGAGGCCAGGGGACAGGAGTGAAGGTGGACTTCAGGTGGCAGATGGAGCTGCCTGAAAATTCCCTCAGCCCTCTGAATGGACTGTTAGAAACGTTTCTACTCTCCCTTTGCCTCCTTTTTGGACGCTTTGCTGATGAGAGGTCTGTGACAAAGGACATCATCTTGGGAGGGCACTCTTACTACTTCCCTGTCCTGCCCCTTTGCCACCCTGTGACTGCCCCTTCCGGAAAGCACTGACACTTCCGACTTGCCCCAGGCTCCACATTCAAGACCCCACCACCACCAGCCAGAAGAGGGCAGGGGAGCAGGCAGCTGCTAGGGTAACATTCTGGGCAAAGGTCCTGGGGCACGTGAGAGCCTGGCCTGAGAAGACAGAGGGGGCTGGAGCAGAGTGGGTAGGAGAGGGTAGGACAGTCACCAGGTGTCAGAATGCTCCTCCCTTGGGTGAGACGTAAGGCAGATGTCTGACTGCACTTGAGCAGGAGGCCGGGTGTGAGAGCAAAGGGTCCTCCTGGGTCTGCACTACTGAGCTGTCCAGGGTGCTGAGGACCGCTGACCCCGCCCCCTCCTCCAGCCCAGTAGCCGCTTACCACCAGATGGGAGGCCTTAGCACAGTGGTTAAGGGAACTGGCCCTGAAGGGCCAGGATTGCTGAGGGCTCCACAATTTCCTGGCTGTGTTGGCTCTGGACAAGTTTCTCAGCCTCTCTGTGCCTTGCTTCCTCATCTCTAAGATGGAACTAACAATAGTTCCTGTCTCGTTGTGATGACACAAACGGTGCTGAGCATGTGGTACGTAGTGAGTGTCCAACAGTAACTCTTGTTACCACTGTAAGCACCACAGGAAGGCAGAGGCGCACAAAGTAATACAGAAGAGAAATTTCTGGCTCACAGGGTGGGCGCTGGCCTGTATTTAAAGAGCTCAGCCATCCCCATCCCACCTAGGGAGTTGCATGGAGCCCCCAGTTCCCATTCTTACCCCAAGCATCCTATGTGAATAGGATCCACTGTATAAAGACCATCTCAGGTGGAGGAGGAATCTTTTTGCAAAGAGGATAGGGCAAGCACAGGAGAAATGGGCAGCAACAAGGAAAGTCAACTCCTGGGGAAGTCTGTGTCCTAGAAAGTACCTAGAATCAGCACTCTCATGGGGACCTTGGCTGGCCGAACTGGCTGGACCCAGTGTTGGCCAAGCAGATGATCTTTGCACGCACAAAGGAAGAGGCTCCAGGGCGCCTAAGTCTGCAGGACAGCAGCAATCTGGCTTCACTTATGGCCTGCGGGCTTTGCCCCTGGAGAAGGCCAGACTGAGGAACAGGGCTGGTCACTCAGCCAGACAGAGGCTGGCCCTGGGGCGTGTCACTCAGCCAGACAGAGGCTGAGAAAGTGCCGGGATGATGTCAGGAATCTGGGATGTGGTGGGGCGGGGAGGAGGCCTTGGCTGTTCCATGCTGTGGGTACACGGCGCAGCCTCCTGCACTCCTGTGGCCATTCATTCTCTCCATAGAACAGTCACAGAGAGGAAGCAAGCAGCCTGGGCCCCAGGCAGCCTCTGTGGCCCCACCAGCCTGAGCCGGGCTGCTCACGCCCTCCTGGCAGCTGAGGGAATATGCAGGTTTCCTGAGCAATCAGAACTTGGCAGAGCATGGGGATCCTATCTGCAGGAAGTATAGACGTGTGCAGTGGAGGTCACAGCCTGACGGAGGCGGTCTCCGGCCCAGCCCCTCACTGGACTGACTTCCCCCAGCCAGCTCACTCCGCCTGTTTCCAACTTTATATAACAGGGCTAGACAGCCTGTCCTGTGTGTCTGAGCCTGCAGCGTTTTACAACCCCAAATATTATAACATGTTTTCTACTTCCTGCTCCAAGCCAACTCCCTGGGGCCAACCTGCCCTAATCCAGAGAAAATGTTTGTTCTGGTAAATAAACAACCACGCTCACCATGGTGACGGTTGGGTAACTGAGGAAAATGTGACCAGGGCTGTCCAAATATGGAAGGGAAGGAGGCACACAGGGCATTGTCTTGGCCTCGCCAGGCTCCCCTGTGTGTTTTTCAGTCCTGACACAGGGACAGGGCCAGGTTTTAAAGCAATAATGCGGAGTTGTTCCCTGTTGGACCGACTGTTCCATGGTAGTGGGATTTCAGAAGCCCGCTCCTCAGGTCCCTGAGCTGTGTTTACTTTACCCTTTACCCCATGCCATAGGAACGGGTCCTTATTCCTTACATCACGCTATGGAGAGCCCTTCGGAAACCGCTGGTAACCCCGTGGCTCTGTCGATTCCCAGCACTGATGCCCTGGACTTGAACACACAGCGAGCAGCCTGCAATGTACTTGCACACGAGAGCACAGACCAACACAAGTGCCAAGTGCCCAAAAGAAAGTGCTAGTTTGGGAACAGCCCGCAGAAACCCCACTTCCGGTCCTCCCTGGGTGAGCAGGTGTCTGCAGAGCAGTGGGTTCGTGAGCTTCCAAGCCACTTCCCTGAATATGGCAGCATTCTGCAGGTAAAGTACCCCCACCCCAGGTCCTGCCAGCCCATCGGCAGCAGCCCCAGGACCGCATGGAGAGCGGCAGTGCTGGTGACAGGAGCCCTCCTTACTTCCTTCTGCAGAGCTTCCTAGGGTATACATGTGAGCTCAAGGCAGGACCATGTCAGAAACTTTTCCTCCCCTGGGAGAGGCCTCTGTGAGTGACAGGATCCAGGACTATAGAACTAAAGGGGTCTCAGAGGCATACCATGCGAGCCCACTCCATTGGTGAAGAAACCGAGGCCCAGCACAGGGCCAAACTGCAGCCAAATGGCTGGCACAGGACTCTCTCCCCCACCCAGGACTCCAGCCTCCACTGAAATCCAGGGCTGCACCAGCTCTGTACCAGTGAATCACACTAAGATGACATGACACCATCTCTGCATTGGCACAACACGCAGGCATGGAGTCCCTTGCTTCAATATGGAATGTGACTTGGGGAGATTAAACTTGATGTGAAAACTCCGTTTCCAACAGTTCTGTATAGTCCTGTCCTTCCTCAACCAAAGCAGCCGAGAGAAGAGTGGGGGGGGCAGTGGATGTCCTCCCACTGGCCAATAGCTCTGCTGCGCCAGGTACAGGAGGTAAGAGATGCCACAGAGGGGATGCTGCCACATGCTGGGGCTCCTAACATGGGGGCACACTGACCCTGAGGAGCCTGCGCCTGCTAGGTGTTCACCTGGGTTTGGGGGGCCTATCGTGCCCAGGGGTTTCCCTGGACAGTTTCCAGGGAGCCTCCTGGCTTTTCCTTCCAGTTTATGAATCAGCTTCCAAACTCTGTACTCCTGTGTAGGTTTCAGAAACCCTGGCAACCAGGTTGTCATCACTCATCTGCCCTGAGGAGGGGGCAGCCACCACCCACACTCCAGTCCCTGTCTGTGGTTGGCAGCCAAGCTATGCCCCAGATGGATAGTGGCTGCCCACAAAGCGGGCCTCCACCCTGTCCCGGGAGGACAAATTCGGGGTGGGTGAGCAACATGGGGTCCCCTGCTCTCAGGCCAGGCTTGGGGCAGGGATTTTCTTTTCCCTCTGCTCAACCCCTGAAGTGAACCCAGGTACAGCTCCCAGCCCTAACCTATGCTTGGCCCTTCTCCAGGCCCAGCCTGGGCTCTCACCGCTCCAAGCAGGAAGCTAGCTGCCCCAGGGGCGACCGAGTCCCAGGGACAGTTGTACTGATCCTCCCCTCCCCTCTCCCGTGGTTGGGGAGTGGCCTGGAAAATAAAATGGCTTTAAGAACGACTGTCTTGGGGAGGCAGTGGGCAGCGCTGTGAACTTGGACAAGCTGTCTAACCTCGCTGGACCTCAGTTTCTCGATCTGCAGGATGGAGCCACTAGACCCACCTTGCTGAGTTTTTCAGCGCGAGTCGAGGACACCTCTCCCAGTCAAGGTCGCGATCAGGCCGCCCGGAAGAGTGTCTAGTGGCCTAGTCTAGGCCGGCGCCGGACCCCCGCCCCGCCAGCCGGCCAGCGGTTACGTAAGCAGTCAAGTAGTCTGCGCACCGCCCTGCGCACCCTCCGCGCACTCACCGCCGCCGCGTCCGGCCTGCCCGTCGGTTGGCCCCGTGGTCGGCCTGTCGGTCTGTCCACCCAGCTCGATCGCCGCTGCCACCCAGAGCAGCTGGTTCCCAGCGCCGCTGCCAGTGCTGCGCGGTCGCCACTGTCACATAGTGGAAAACGTGACAGCGCGCGCCAAGCCCGCCCCCCAAATCAACCATTGGTCAAGGAACTGCCTCATCTGCATACCAGGGGGGCCGGGCCTGCCACTGCTGCATGCCCATTGGTAGTGGCGTCCGTCGCTCTCTTTACATAAGACGCACATGGAACTCCATGTTCATCGCCTCTGTTCCTCAATGAAACCGCGGTGCTCTCGAGCCCCCCATCCTCCTCCCTAGTGGTCCCTTCCACTTCCGGCGTCAGCGTCTTCCATTCAACTTGTTCGGTTGCGGCCCCCTCGCGGAGCTCGGAGTGGCGTGTACCACGGCAAGGCGGGGGAGCTGGATGCGCGACCTGCTGGCACTGCTCATCTCGAGCTCCACCGAAGCTAGGCGCAGAGGACCTGACACCCTGGGTGATGGGCCCGGAAGCGCACCCCCAGGGCCACCCAAAACCCCAGGTGCACACTTTTCATTCCCTCAATCCATTTCATTCACTAACTCCCTCTCTCATTCATTCATCCATTACTAGGATCTATAGCTGCGGGGACATCAGGACGACCTGACCTGAGGACCTCCTGGTGCACACCCACCCAAGGCACCGCGTGCCCATGTTTGACACTTGTCCCAGATTAGCCAGGACAGCTGGCTTTCTAATAGTCTTTATTTTTGAAACCATGTGTGACAATTTTTGGTTTAAGAAATAGCGTCATTGTTACTGTGAGGAGTTATAAAAGAAAGAATGATGTCCTTGCCCCGTCTATCGTAAAGAACAGAAGATAGCCTTCTGAAAAGCAAACTTAATAGAATACTAGATTGGGTTCCATGGATTTCAGTTCAACTAGAGCCAAAAGTATCTTGGAAGCTCCATGGAGGAGGCCGATCTGAAGGATGTGGAAGTAGTGGGGTAGTGGAGGAAAGAATGCCTGCTCAAGGTGGCAGTCACAGAGACTCACAGGCTGGGGTTGCAGGCCCTCGGAGACAGCGCTGGTCCCTGGAGCTGCTTGGCTGAAGCTACTTGTTCTTTTAGAGAGCATCCTTCAGAGCGTGTTACCCCCACCCCGCCATTATTGGAAAGCACAGAACTTCTCCTGGGACTGTGCCGAAGCCTGGATTCATTTGCAAGACTCAGGAAATACCTTGTGGGCTCTGAAAATTCAGGGTCTGATGGAGGAGGCAGGACTGGCCTGACTTGAAAGGGCTGAAGGGGCACTAGGCCTTGGCCTAGAAGGTGGGCCTGTAGCATCTCTCTTTATCCTTCCTGAGCTTCTTGGGCTTTCCCAGGAACAAGGATGGCAGGGAAGATAAAGATAGCCTGCAGCTTGAGGGCAAACTGAGCTGCTAACAGGGATTATTATGCAGCTTCTCAGGGGCAGGAGAGGCAATAGCAAGTTCATGTGGGCATCCTGCTGTTAGCTCCCACTGCAGTAGGGCAACCCCTCTTTCTGTCCCTTTGGCACCAACTCCCCACCCCCCCCTCACACACACACACACACACACACACACACACACACACACACACACACACACTAATGCCAGGCCAATCCAGGCCCAGCTGCACCCTGCACATACCTAAACTCTTTTTGTTTCTTCATTACACTGATGTCAATGGTGGCTCTATTGTTCTGGAAACCAGAGTAAACAGACACCTCATCCCACCACACAGATTTTCCTTCCAGCTCAGCTTTTTTTGGGTCTTGCTCCATATTTAGTCTGTAACCTAATGCCATGTTTCCTCCTCAAATTTAGCCTTTTCTATTTTCACCAGTAAGTCTGGTGGCACCAAAGGACAATCCATTAATTCTCTTAACAATTCTTAAATGCATGCACATCTAAAACTCTGTGGAATCTAATCTGTTTTTGATATCTCACAGCTAGTTTCTTCTTTCTTATTACTGGCAAGTTTTCATTCGCTCCACAGATATCTGTTGACACCTGGCACTTGAGAGGGAATCACCTTTCTGTTGCTAGGACAAAATATCTGACATATAAAATTTAAAGGAAAAATGGTTTATTATGGCCCACAGTTTCATTTGCTGGACGAAAGCTGCTTACCTAATGACAATTAAGAAGCTGGAAATGTGGGAGAAAAGCCAGAGAGGAGAGACCTTAGAACAAACACACCCTTCCAGGGAGAGTCCTCAGTGGCCCACCTGTTCCTGTCTCCTAACAACACGCTCAGCTTTGAGCTTATCAGTGGCTGAGCCACTGGTTAGGTCAGTGGCACATGACCTAATCACCTTGAACAAGTTCCACTTCTGCACTCAGAAGCTTTTGCAGGGACTTTTTTTTTTGGTGACACTGGAGTTTGAATCCAGAGCTTTTGCATTGAGCTACATTCTCAGCCCTTTTGTATTTTGAGAGAGAGTCTTGTTAAGTTGCTAAACTGACCAGGCTGGGCTCAAACTTCATCCAGAGGGTTGAGATTCCAAGCCATACCACCATGCTTGACTGCAAGTTGGAAGAAGTTTATCCAAACTATAACGCATGAAGAAATACATCTTGCTGGATTCTCACTTGTAAGGCATATGTGATGCAGAAGACTGCTGGGTGAATCATGAGTAGGCTTTGTGGGTCTCTGAGGATCTTTCTCCTCTTATAGGATATGGGGTCTGTGGCTTGGCTGCTCGGGCACAAGCTAGAAACAAAAACAATAGCAGCCTAGGAGAGAGTTTCTGTGCACAAGGAGGTGCAGGTGGCCTGCAAAGCCCCCTCTAGGATGGGAGGCACTGCCAATCTCTCTCTGGAGATGTGGTGATCTGACATTCACTCTAGCCTCCATTGTTCCTGGTGCTTGGCACAGAACAGCTCCCAGTGAGAAGGCCCTTGTCAGCTCCCAAGCACCTGCAGATGTGTCCAGACCCTGGCAGCATGACAAAAAATTCTGCCTATTAGAGAGCAGGAGCTGTTGGCCCAGAGCAGGTGCTTCCTCTTAGACATAGGCAGACAAAGAACCAACATAAAGCTCATATCGAAATCATGCTGCCTACTAAGAAGGGCTGCTTGATTTTTAACTAAAGATGCAGGAATGCTTTCCTTTGAAGGAGATGTGTGGGAACTGTGTGTGTGTGTGTGTGTGTGTGTGTGTGTGTGTGTACATACATGCAGTCACTGGAAGTCACATGGAAGTCACAGGATTGAGCCATCAACAATGGGGTGTGCAGCCCCAAACTTTCTTCCCCTCATATTGGAGCAGAGGCTGAGAAGTGGGCCTGGGCGGGCTGCACAGAGCTCCCTGGGCTGGAGCGCTGGCATCCACAGCCCTGTTGCCTCATGGGAAAGCTTGTCCTTAACAGCACCGTCCTTGCAGCACACACAGCAACGACCTCTGCACAGTGTCCAATGAAGTGATGATGAGAAGAGATATCCTTGCCCTGTCCCACCAGGAGGGAGAGCAATTTGGTACCTGGACCGGCATGTTTATTGTAGCTCAGGTGTTCTGTGATTGTTCGTTGTCCTGTAAGGAAAGTTCTGTTCTATTATGATTTGCTGAGATTTTGTCTCATTTTTTGTTGTAGTTGTTTTGTTCCATAGTGTACAGGTGCAATGGGCTTTTAATCCTTGGTGATTATTGTTAGTTTTTTTTTTTTTTTTTTAGGTCTTTTGAGACAGGGTCTCGCTTTGTGGTTCAGGCTGGCCCTGAGCTCAGCCTCAAACTCACATCACAATCCTCCTGCCTCTGCCTCCCGAGTGCTGGGATTACAGGCGTGAGCCACCATGCCCGGCACTGTGGTATGTGGTACTGGTTGCTGCTGGGCGTGAGTCTCCACACCCAGTATTG
>PVIR01012996.1:0-43180 GCA_004026965.1 Petromus typicus | reverse complement strand
AAAAAACCCCCAAAGAATATGATCCCACAGTTTATGGCTTGGTAATCCCCACTGGTTTTTCATCAATATTATCTCAAACTAGACATTCTGGGGCATTGATTCTTATGACTTGGACTAAGGGATTACTTCATGCATCACTTAATTTTTCTTTCTATAATTCTTGGGAGCTGTGGATGGCAATTTTCTTAAATTTTTAACTTTCTCCTTGGAAAATGACTAAGGGAAATCATCATTGATTCATCTGAGGGATAAATAGAAAATATTTATGATAATCATTCAAACAGCAAATGGTGCAAAAGTAAACAATGGTTACTATTTTAATGGAATAGTATAGCAATATTTAAAACAGTGTTTTCAAACAATTTAGTACAATGTAGATTTCTCCTTATAACAATGTAGAAGCTTAAAATACAGGAAATTGTGCACATAAGGACTCTGGGTGATTAGGCATAAAATAAAATGTTTTAAAATATTTTTCTGTGTATTGTAAGACTTCAGAAATGAGAAAGCATATCTTTCAATGCACAAAAAGTTAATATTTTAACTTGTGGATATAGAAAATCAATGATGAAGTCTGATAGTTTCTTTCCAAGAGTAAAATATTATGCAAGCTCACAATTTATATTAACTATATAGTTAATGTGATTATATAGTTTTTATTTACATAAAAATAAACATGGGCATTTATGCTAATAATTTTAAAATATTTTACATTTTATGATATATAAAATATTATTCACACAATTCCATTTTGTTTTAGGGTATTATAATAATGATATAAAACCACATATCAAAATCTTTATTTCTCAATTTTCTTCTACATTTTAGCTCAGTATCAGTTTACTCAAGCATAACGTTTACAATTTCTGTGAAAATTTTTTATTCATAGATTAATCGCTGTGCCTACATTCTGTGATGCATTACTCTAATAGGTGAGATAGTATTTCCAATTTTTTAAAACTTATGCTAATTGCAGTTTAAAACTGTACTACATCTATTGTAATCAATTATGTCTAAACTTCTAAATTTGCCTACAGACAATATTTATTTTTTAGGAAAGGACAACTCAGATTAAATGAACATTTTCTTTCTTGTCAGTGAAATGAATTTTATGATTTCAAAATTTTGAGATTGGTATTCTTAAAAGTTTTTTAAGATATGTTGAAGATTATTTGTCCCTCTTGTTCATGATTAAGTATCCTAAAAAAGAAAGGTTTCTGATAATTTAGTTTTTTGTTTCTTTGTTTTTTTAGAAGAATGTCTAATTTGTTAGCCAGCCTTTTTTTTTTTAATCTTTATTGGTACATTAAATATACACATCATGATTGCACTCCATAATGGGGATTTGTACCAGTATAAGACACAACTTAATTCTCATTTTTTCCCATAGCCCTACCCACCCTACCACCCCCCCATATACATAAAATTTGTTTCCTTACTTTTTTGTTAGTACTCCTCAGGGAATATCTATGAAAACATAAGCACCACATATAAGGAACTGATGAACCCAGTTACTCACACACCCTCTGGGCTTGAGCTAAGAAAAAGTGACAGGGAAAAAATAAGAATTAAGATATATCATGTACAGGTACAAATTTTCAACAATGAATGTAACTATAGTGTATTTCTAAAATATATCAATAAATTAAATATATTTTTTATAAAAGTGATAGGATGGTTAGACACAAATACTTACCTTGGAATAAATGTGAAAAGAACACTAGGGCAGATGAAAAGGGAACCCTTCCTGACATTTTATCAGCACACCCAGTAGACTCATTTCTAAATCTTTCTCAGAAACATGAAAAATAAATTGCAAAATGTTTACCAGTTGAAAATCTGTCCTATCCAAACTATACTCCCACGTATTTTGTAAATCTCCTCCTTGGAGCCATCCCTATCTGCTTTAATAGCACAGTCAGTGAAAGGAAACAAGTCCGGGATCCTTGATAGACTGAAAGAATTTTGAAAGTGATTTCTGACTATTTCTAGGTATAAGAGCTAGTTCTAACTGCTTAATTAGCAAGCATATGATGTCTTCCTCTACTTAGTGGGGTTTTTGTTTTTAATATTATATATATGCCAGCCAATTTCAGTGGCAGAAATTTGGGAAAACAATTTGATAGAATTTCAAAGTGGAAATTTGAAAACCCATACTTATGCTGGCCTACCATTACATGACTAAATTTCAAATTTTATTTATTTATTTTTAAATTCAAATCTTTAATGGTACAATATGAGTACACATCATCATCACATTCAACATTGAGAGTTTGTACCAGAATATGACAAGACTTAATGTTGAGGAAATAAGGAAATGCGAGATCATCTGACTCCAATTCTCTAATTTTTTTTACCAAAAATAAGTCAGATGATCTTGTATTTTCTTATCTCCTCAATTTTACATTTTCTACAAAGTTCTGATGTTTTCTAAGATTTACATAGCCTATTCATTTCTGAAAACCAATGTATGCACTTCTTTGGAAGATATTTGGGAAGAAGCACATTCTACCATCAGAGTATCATATAGGATATGTTTCAAATGTACTGTTCTGGACATGTAGAGTAGTTTTAGAATCTCCAGTGATTTCCAGTAGTAGAAAGTCAAATTGCCAACACCTTTTGGAACAGGAGTACACATTCTGATTATGAGGTAAAGGCTTATTTCTTGACTTGATTTCTGCAGCACATTTCTAGACATATAGTAGTCGTTACAAAGATTTGTGAACTGAACTCTCCCATTTTCCAGTTAATTGTACATTTATCCCTTAGCCTCTATGTAAGAAACCTTCACTGAGGCTATTTAATTGTTGGAATACTCTATCAGGAACTCAGTAGATGTTCAGTAGCTCCATTGTAATGATGGATGATGTGTACTTTTATGCAAGACTTGGTTTTATGTAGCTATTTGTCATTGCTTTTGATAACACCTCTTTTACATAAAATCTTTTAAGGCTTAGACACCAAGGTTATTATTGTATAAGATTAGTCTTTAGAAGGACCCAGACTGAGATATTCTAGAATGCTTAGAGCCCCTTTACCTTTCCAAAATCATCTTAATAAAAATATCCCATACGGCTGGGCAGAAATGTTAAAAACCAATATAAAAGAACATAACTAGTTTCTTCTAATAAGACATTACCGTTCTTTTGACTTTACCATATGACAATAGCTTTCAGATGTTTGTCTTGCCATTACAAGAACTTAACAGTGGCTAGAGGTTATAGAGACAAAATTACTGGTAATTGGTAAATGGAATGTGGATATTTACAGCTCCTATTTTAAAAATATATCAAAGTGCTTTAAAAATATGACTTAGATGCCAGCAGTAATGCATTAGTTTTGTGTTCTAATGAAAGAATCAGTTACTCAAATACCACTTTATAGACATCAAATCTATTTGTAGTTAGTAGCTTTGCCCTTACAGTTCAAGCATATCTGTTACTCTTTCTCTTATTAACTGTTTTAAATACCATCTTCTTTAAATTTCACAAGATGTAGAACTTGCAAGATACAAAGGATGTGAAGCAAACAGCAATATGTAAGACCTGCTTTAGAGCTCAGCATGTAAATTCACTGCAAGTGACATGAATTAATGACATCTATCTATTCGCTCATGTGTTTAATTACTGTGTATAAACATTAATTTGCATTCTATGTATGACAGAAATTTAATGTTCCTCAATAAAAGATTCCTAATAATTTAACAGACCAAATATATACCAACATTTTTGTTCTTAACCTATATTTAACTATAGTAGTCCATGTTGCTCTCACCAAGACCTTAATATATCAAAACTTCTTTCTGACACCAGCTAGATACATAAATACACACACACACATACACACACACATACACACACACATACACACACACACATATTATATATATATATATATATATATATATATATATTCCCAGCCTACATATGACATATAATTGGAAATATATAATTTTTTATGTTATTATCTCTAGAATATTTAATATATTAGTTAATCAGGTAAATTATTGTTTTGGGAGCAGCAAACAGAGCATATTATTTGTTGAGTTCTGAAAAATAGTAACTTGTAAAGGGTTATTAACTAGCACACGAACATTTATAATCATGGATAAAACAGCAGGGATAATATCTAATTCAGTGTATGACTATCACTATAATTTTTGTCTGTTAACAGAATTCATTAAGTATTACTAAAGAAGGGTTCAGCTTAAAATAAAAATTAAAAGGACTTGTTGATAAGCAACTTCATGCCAATTTGCAAACTATACTTACTATAATTTATTGACATTCAGACTTGAATATAGGCTACATGGTTTAAAGAATTAAATAAAGCACATATTATTTTGTATTTACACTGTGTAATCTAAAATTCTAATGAATAATTGACTGAGTCTGAAGTAAAAAAGTATGATGAAGGCAAAACTAGTGATGCAAACATTGAAGAAGGAAATTGAATAATGAGTAGAAAATGCAAAGATCCAAATGAAACTCATTTTTACAGGTGTGTTACTTTCCTTATCTTTTCTACAAGGCTAGATTCCCAGTTATTCTGCAAAGAAGAGGTATTTGAGTAATTGGAAAGAATTATTTTTGTATTTTTTATTAGTGATCTGATAACATGATAACAGTTCTGGCAATGGAATTCACAAAATCATCAATTCCCATTTTTCTAGACAATTCCATGCCTGGTACACTCTAGCCAGATGAAGTGTGATCTCAAGTTACTTGGCTTATGCAGGTTGTAGGACAGAGGCACCATTCGAGTTTCATACATATCTGGAAATAACAAATAAGATGATCTCTTATTATCCTTGAGCTTATAGTCACAGGCAATTAGAGACTTCAAACCAATCATTCCAGCTCTGATGATCACATTGGAGTCATGTCTAAGAAACTGTCCAGCCTATTTGCTGAGGAATATTTGTTACGTTTCATAGGAGCTACCTGTGTGTCAGGAGCTTGTTCACACCTGGACATGTTTTATTTATTTTGGTGACAGAGGAAAGACAATAAAGAAACAAGACGGGGGTGCAGCAAATGGAGGCACAGAAAAATACTCGTTTCTTATTAGAGCTTTAAGATTTGGGTGCAAAGTCCTAGATTTTCCAAGACAAAAATGATCAGGACTATTTTAAAACCTTGTTTATTTCAGAAATTTCAAACTACTGAGCTGCCTACATATTGTTAAATACATTTTAATCAATAATTAAAAATTGGAATTAACAAGAGTGATTTTTCATTGTTTTTGAAAAAAAAAATTGGCAAGTAATTGTTTGTTTTACATCTAGATGGCAAAGCTTTGGAAATAAATATATCACAGGATAGTTTAGCAAACTATATTCATTATACTGTTTTTCTTCTTTTATGTTTTAGAAAGCCCATCTGATACTTAAATTTATCATCAGTTTTTTTTTTTTTTTTTTTTTTTTTTTTTTTTTTTTAGGTTTTTTTGAGACAGGGTCTTGCTTTGTGGTTCAGGCTGGCCCTCAGCTCAGCCTCAAACTCACATCACAGCAGTCCTCCTGCCTCTGCCTCCCAAGTGCTGGGATTACAGGTGTGAGCCACCACGCCTGGCACTGTGGTATGTGGTACTGATTGCTGCTGGGGTGAGTCTCCATGCCCAGTATTGTATGTGGTTACCGGGGAATGAACCTGGGTCCTAGCGCTTGCAAGACAGGCGCCAGAATCACTGAGCTAAACCCTCAGCCCCTATCATCAGCTTTTAAAGCCCACCAGTGTTAGTGGGTAGGGATGTCACTCACAGGTGCTGCTCTCTCCTGGTAAGAAAAAGGTCCTGAGTTAGAGCCCCATTGTGAAAAAAATATAAATAAAGAAACCCAATCAGAAATCAGAGATTTCTAGGTGATACAAGGAATGATTGGACACATCTGGGGACATCATGTCACGATATCTGGTCCTTAGCATTTTATGTGGGATGGCACAGTCCTCATGTGGCAGTGAGGAGTGTGTCACTGGGTCATGATATAATATTGGCATGAATTCTCTTTTGCTATTGTTGCTCTTTATAAATGCAGTTTGGAGAAAAACTGATGCATACTTGCAAAAGATAGAACTGCAATGGTCTATGCCTTAAAAATATCTGAAAAAGTAGCAGTTATGCATAATACTGTATTTAATATATATTGAGACACTATATTTAAGAGATTTTCAACTTCTTCCTGTGTTTCAATTTTTTTCCTTCCAATTCAATATGGAAGTGAAATGTTAGCATCAAATAGGATAAAATTAATGATAACCATAGAGTTTTAATTGAGGGAAAATGACTACTGTTTATAGGTTATTTAAAAAAGTCTATTACCATGAAGGAAAATAAATTAGAGTTAAAATGACATTTTAAATTACAGTTCTGTAACCTGTTCAAAACATGGAACAGGGGGCCATGCAGCTGACTGGGGTATAATAGGAAAAATATTACTGTAGATGCAATAATTTAAAATGGAATTATATTGTTGTAAATTGGGAACAGAAAATAACGTGAGAAATAGAAATCTTTCTTTTGCTCCACTCCAATAGGGATTACAGGGCAATTTTAGATAAGAGGATTTCTTGTTTTATTCAGCTTGAAGTCATTTTATTTACTTTCTGCTTCTTTTCCTTTCTTTTCTTCGCTTTTTTTCTCTTTCTCCCCCCTGTATTTACTCAGACAAGGTCAACTGTCCATCTGCAGTGTTGCCATTTATTTTAAAGAGCCAAGCTTCTATAATGCTAAAAATCCTTTCTCTGTCATTTGTGAGATATTATCTTGCCTTTCTTCTCACCTGTTGTGAATACGCATCCAAATGACAAGTAATCTGTTCCTCCTAACTCTTCCAGGAGCCAGCAGACTATGTTTGGCCCATATACATAGTAGTATTTTGTTTTTCAAAATATTTGCTTCATTCTTTCATCATTAACTGGATAATTAACTATGACCAGTGTACCTTGACCCAAATTCTAGAAATTCACACAGGGCATGGGAGTCTCAAGTATGTTTTGCTATCAGTAGGAGTTTTTGCTGTGAGATTTGGTGACACTGCAAAAAACAGAAAATATTGCAAGTAGTTCATTAAATAGAGTAAGAATGAGACAATGAACCTATTAATAGAGGGACAGATGGAAAAAATGAAAATGCTTCACAAACTAGTGCAATTTACACAGAAAACACACATACACAACACACACACACACACACACACGGCATTTCAGAAGTAACTATGAAGTTCTGGAAATAGCACTATGTGACTATTTGGCATCATTTACTGGTGTTTTAGAAAGTATATGTCTTTCTAAATAAATATCTTCAAAGAAATTTGGTCCTAATATATTCATTGATCCTACATATTTTGAGGTCATCAACTGTAGCTTATGAGCCTTTGTGTCTTTTCAGTATGTAGAGCCAGGGAGCAGCTAAGGATCCCACTGTGTGTACTGAGAAGTCCCATCGTACATAGAAGCTGGATTTTAAGGACATGCAGCTCTCAGAAGCCTTTTCTCTGAAACAAATAAAAAATGCTCTCTAAATCTTCTCCGTAACATTGGAGGGATGAGTTTATATCTCTAGTAGGTACAGTAGGGATTACATCCTCAACACTGACCTTTTGTCTATCACATAATTTTAGTGCAACCAAAGAGAAACATGTGCAGGAGCAATGTGTAATTCTGAGTACATTATTTCTAGATAAATATTTAGTGATTATTATTAATGATTATTTTATTACTTTTCTTAATCAATTAAATTAACCACTAAGTATCTTTACAAAAATGCCACACTGACCATAACATTTCCTATACTTAAAACCCCGAATTAGAAGTCATTTTCTTTAAGGGAAGGTCTCAATTGACAGTAAATGTTGGTATGTTTTAAGGTTCTGCCTGAGATGATTTTCTCCATTGCTCTTCATCTAATCTTCATGAAACATTATTTCTGACTCCAAGCCTTTGATTAATACTAATTCACCACTTTTATCACCAATTTGATTTTTGAGAATACAGCTCTATTAATGTAACAGGTTCTAGCAAAATCACCTAATATTAAATGTCTCTTCTTGTATAGGCAGGGGGGTGGGGGGGCTGTTCTTCAGAGGTGGCTGGATCTAGAACACGTGATGCTGGGATTTTTTCACAGTGCAATGTTAGGATGAAAGGCACTAGGACTCAGGGTGTGAGTGTTACCCACTGTGAGTAAGCTGGACAGACATAGGGGCTTGACATGGCTGTGGCTGTCCTTTGTTGTGTGGCTACCTTCTTCCTGCCATACCCTTATGTTCCTCTGCCATGGCCCACAATGCCTTGGAGTCAGCCCGAAACTTCTACAAACTAAGAGCTAAATAAACCTCTCCTCTCTTAACTTTAGGCATCAGGTATTTTGTATCAGCAAGAGGAAAGAAAGTAAACAGATTTGGAACAAGAGAAGCGAGGTCCTGGCCTTGTGGTGTAGGAGCCTTTGGAGGTGGTTTGTGGGAAGGGGAAAGTTAGAAAAGGTTTGGGATCCCAGCTGAAAGTGTAGAGCTGGAATGCCTGAGGAAGGACTCGATGAGAGATTGTGTTCAGAGCTTTGGAAACCAGAAAGCTGATGAAAATGCTGCCAGTAAAGACCAGGCAGGAAGCTTCTGCTGGGAAGGATTACATTGGCCGCTGGACTTTTGACAACCTGTATTATGGCGTAACGGAAAGTTTATCCCTTTTTGCTCATTTCCAAGACTTTGCCTGAGACTTAGATTTAGTGTGGCAGACTAAGTAATATTGCAGAAGAAATTTGAGGGAATTCTAATGTTGAAACAGTTTCATGGCTAATCTTGATCTTTTTTTTAGACAGATATGTATTGAGAATCAACTGCAAAGAGCCCAGAAGAATTATTCAAAACATGAACTTGGCCAGAAAGGAAGCTTTCTGAGCACAAATTGGTCTCTGAAAAAACTAGCAATAAACAACCAGGTACTTCATAGGAGAGAGCAGGAAAAAAAAAATGGCCTGAAGACAATGCGGGAGCCAGTAGACCTTCAGCCTCTGCAGCCTCCCCGGATTCAGAGTCCACAATGTGTCAGAGGTGAGCTCAGATTTGGTACACGAAGCTACAGGACTTAACGCTTGTCCTGTTAGATTTTGGACTGACTTCGCTCTCCTCTGTTTGTATCCCCTATTTGTGTCTGTTGAAATAGTAATGTTTATCTTATGCCACTGCATGCTGAGAGTGTTTAGCTCTCTTCTCTTTCATATAGGAGCTTGCTGCTGAGAGTCTGCCTCAAATCTCAGAGGAGACTTTGGACTTGGACTTTTCAGTAATGTTGAAAGTGGTAGATTTTGTTGATTTTTAGAGATAGACGAAATGCCTTTTGCATAAAGGGATGTGCGTGAGTTTTTTGGGGGCCATAGGTAGAATGTTACAGCATATCTAGGTGTCCCCTGAAAGTCTCGTGCAGTCCTAGATGTGGCTTTTTGCAGGGGTGCCTGGATTGAGAGAATGCGATGCTGGGGTTGACTTATGGTACAATGTTAGGATGAAGGCCCTACAATTAAACAAGTGAGTGCTCTTGCCCTGAGTAGCCTGGATAAGATAGAAGGGAAAGAAAGAGTCGTGGTCATCCCTTGTTGTCCTGTGACCTCCTGCCTTCCATGAGCCATTTCTCCTCTGCCATGCCACCCTTCCATGGACCAGACAATTGTGGACTGAAACCTCTACAAACTACATGCTAAATAAACCTTCCTTCCCTTAACTTGAGGCATTGGGTATTTTGTCTCAGCAATTAGAAAAGTAAAAAAGACACTTCGATATTATTACTGTGTTTTATTCCACCATCACACTATTATGAAAGTCATGCTGAAGTAGAAAATAACTCCACAATTTTCACTTCTTTCACAGTACAGTAAGTTTATATGTACTGGTTGGAGATTTTGCTTTGGACGGTCTTTTTTCAACACTCAGGCTATTGAAGCAACCAAAAATACATTTCTAGGCATTATGTCAAAGGAAATGAGAAAGTGTTGAAAACCATGACCTGGTTTCTTAAGTTTCTATTTAAAGGAGGATCTATGTCACTTTTGGAATTTCGTTAACTAAGACCAGTCGTGTAGTCACATCTCACAAATGGTGTTCCACATTCTTAGAAGACTATGAATGTCCCGTCAGCAGGAGAGGTTGCAAGCATTTTTGCCTAAGCTATTAACAAACCAACCTCCATACTTCTCTAGTTTTATCTTTTGTGAACTATCACCAGATTTTACTGATTTCAGCCGTTGAGTATCTCTCATCTCTGTTTCCTTGTCTTCAGGCCAGCAGTTACTATTTCAGTTTCAAATCTCATCATCTTTTCTTTGCTCTGTAGCTTCAGTTTTATTGCACTCTTGTTGACAAAATTCCCATGCCCTAATCCATTCTCCATACCATCACCAGGGTGTGTCTTACAACCGTGGATCTAATTTTATCTATCTTATTCTTACAACTTTTCTACTATGATTTTTTTCAATTCAGTTTCTAGTTTTGGTTCTAACTTTCCCCGCTTGAAATACAAGAGACTTCATTTTGAGATTCTGGTCTCCTGTTTTCATCTCACACTTTTGCACTGACATTTTGTTGTGGTTGTCAGTGGTATCAAGGTTTATATGACATTCTCCCCAAGTATATTATCTTTTCTCATACTGCCAGTAGCAAAACATATTCTTTCTTTTCTAAAATGGTTCTTCTTCAAATTAATCCTTTAAGATTCATTTCAAACACAAGCCCCTCATCATGCTTTTCTGAGATCTCCCTTTCAAATGAAAGATTAATTTTCTAAGTCTTTGTTGTTTACAATATAAGTGATTTAGGCACAGTTCCATTAACCCTCTTAATTAAATTTCATGGCATATGAATAAAATCTTCAAGACAACAATTGTTCTTTCCTTATTACTTTTAGTCTATGGCATGGGATACATACTCAATAAATGTTAAAAAATACATGTTTATAATTTTTTATAATTTTCAACACTTTTAGAGACATATCAATGTCTCCTTAAATTCCTCTCTGTACACCAGTAATGCTATATAGTGTATTGTTTCATTTGTTTTAATAATTTAGTTTGAGGAAATATATTGCTTATTATAAAATTACCAAGACTTTGGGGAAAAGAAGTTGCTATATGTTGGGTGCAGAGGCTGCCAATTATATTATCACACTTAAAAAATGCTTTGCCTGAAAACCAGTGTCCCTAATATGCTAACATTTGCCACTTTTTCTTTTCCTTAGGTATTTCTTTCCTTTTTTTCCCATAAAATACATATATCATTACCTTTAGCACTGAGTCATCAGAGTCCCAGTGAAAATGATCCTCTTTAGCAGATGGAACAGCGGCTGTGGAGGGGGCAGGGAGTGTGGCCGAGTTTATTTATGCTGTGGTAAACATTAAAACTCTGCACTTCAATCCACTATATTTACTTGTGTTTCATGATGAATACAGATTTTTACTCACGTAGTCTCGAGTGATGAAAATGAACAAAATCCTGAAGGTCCGCTCTAGGTTCCACTCTGTCCACAGCATCTTCATTAAACTGGAGCCACGCGACCTCCAGCTGAGATCTATTTCTGTAGAGTCCGGTGAAGTGTACTACTCAAAGAAGCCTTAGCGATTGCAAATGAGCCCCTGAAGAAAGTGAGAATATCCAGTAAAGAATACTTTCCACTATGGAGAAGGAACTGCCCGCCATACCCCTCCATAAACACTCCCTGGGACGGTCTCCCAGATTCAGTTTGATTTCTCGCTGGATGGTGCCACACGCGCACCATCATTCTGTAGCGTCTCATTCCTCACGTAATCAAGTTTCTGATGAGAGACAGGCCTAAAAATCGAGTTAGAGAAGAAGAAAGGGAGTGAAAGGCTTGGATTTGCAGTTTGGAGAGTGGGCGTGGCCAGCTGCGCACTCTGCAAAAGAGAGATTACCATAAAGGTATTTCTCTAGGTAGAATATAACTGCTATCGTTTGCTTTTTAAAAACACACACGTATTTTTTAAAGATGTGTAGAAGCAAACAGTGTGCCTGGGTATGGGCTCTGAACTACATTTCAATGTACGTCTACAGGTACGATGTTTCCATCAGGTTAAACATATCTGTCTTCACAGATATGTATCAGTTTAGTTGAATGTGAGTAAAGGAAAAGACAAGGCTCCAAAGTAGCTCAGCTGTCAAACATTAATAGAGGACTCAGGCTATGCCAGATACACTGTGTGTACCCTCAGACGACATCTATGGTCACAGTTGGAAGCAGCCTGCTCCTGCCAGGAACCTCTCTGATGTAAGAGCTGGCGTCGCAGGCGACACCGCGATTTTCCCTCTTCTCCACCAGCCATCAAGTTCCAGATCTCCTGCCAGGGACTAACCTGACCGGACCTGGCTTAGCTGCCAAGACTGGAAGAGGTCAGGTGGCTCCGGTGTGAGAGAGTGCAAGGTCAAAGAACACAAGACAGGTAACGGCTAACGTAATACAGGAAGGAAAGGTCCAGAAGGGAAAGCGAAGTAGGACAGGGAGTGTGAGAAGAGGAAGAAGGAAAGAAAAATATATGAGGGAAGAAGGAAAACAGAAACCAAATTTTTGTAAATAGGGAGAGGTGAAAGAGTGGAGGAGAGGAGGGGAACGGGGAAAAAACAAGAACAAAGATAATTATGTAAAGCTACAAATTCCCAGAATATTTTTTCTTTTTTTTTCCTTTTTTTTTTTTTCAAATGAAAAAAATAAATAAAGGGAAACAAAACTTATGTATACAAGGGGTGGGGGGTTTAGGGTGGGGATAGAAGTTGGAAAAATGAGAAGTCATATTATATACTGGTACAAATTGTCAATGTTCAGTGTGATCATGATAATATACACACAATGTACCCTTTTCACAATAAAAAAATATGATTATTATGTATGCCTAAAATGTACCAATTAGCTTAATGAAATCCCTTGCTTTATCCATTCATGGTGAAAACTGGATACAAGACCAGTTCATCTTGTCTCTAAGTATGAGTAAAGAGATTCCTCAAAATATAAAGGTCAGTTTAAAGATGTATAAAATGACAATCATTGGCCTGAAGGGCAGTATGCGTATATGTGTTTATTACATATCTTTTCTTTACCTAATCTTGAAGTATCATACCAAATTATATGCATATTAACATCCTTTATACTTAACAGCATTTGTTAAGCAGAATTTTTTCTTATAATTTGGTAAATTACTGTACTGGTATATGGAGTTATAAATTTAGTGTAATAATGAATATGACCACTGAAAAACTTTCCCCAGGTGTCTAATAAAGAGATTGCTTTTTATTCCCATTCTATTAGAATTCTACTTAAACAAAGAGAATAAATTCCAATTCTTTTATTTCTTATTTATTTATTTATTTATTTATTTATTTATTTTTGAGACAGAGTCTCACTTTGTAGTTCAGGCTGGCCCTCAGCTCAGCCTCAAACTCATATCCCAGCAATCCTGCCTCTGCCTCCCGAGTGCTGGGATTACAGACATGAGCCACCAGGCCCGGCATGGTGGTATATGGTACTGATTGCTGCTGAGCGTGAGTCTCCATGCCCAGTGTTGTGTGTGGATACCGAGGATTGAACTTGGGCCCTTGCACTTGCAAGACAGGTGCTGGAATCACTGAGCTAAATTCCTGGCCCTAGACTCCAATTCTTTTTTTTTAGGTTTTTTTGAGACAGGGTCTCGCTTTTGTGGTTCAGGCTGGCCCTGAGCTCAGCCTCAAACTCACATCACAGCAATCCTCCTGCCTCTGCCTCCCGAGTGCTGGGATGACAGGCGTGAGCCACCACGCCTGGCACTGTGGTATGGGGTACTGGTTGCTGCAGGGCATGAGTCTCCACACCCAGTATTTTTATGTGGTTACCGGGGAATCAAACCCGGGCCCTTGTGCTTGCAAGACAGGCGCCGGAACCACTGAGCTAACTCCCCGGCCCTAGACTCCAATTCTTAATTCTCCTATGGAATTATATGGATAAATCTGAGTGTTTACCTCAAATCTATTAAAAATTGATATGGTTTATCCTTTTAGGGAAAAATTCTCAGTCAGACATATAGGTCAATTCATTGAAAATAAATTCAGTAATAAGCCATAGTTTGAGGTTTCCTTGATCAGTATTAACATATTGATCATTTTAAATTGGCATTACATTAATTGTTCTTTTAACTAATGGCAATACTGGTAAAATAATTGTAATTCATCTTTTACTGTCATTAGAAGATCATTTGATATATTTAAATTTGAAATAAGAAACATATATTAACGCAAGATAATGTCTAGTGGATTTTATAGATTCAATATATTCTGTGAAGTTATTGCTATGTATTTTAAACAGAATTCTACTTTACTTGAAAGTAAATAATATAAGTTTCTAACTGTAAAGAGTCTTTTTATTATTTTGGCTAATTATTTCCATTAATACATCTATCTATCTATCTATATCTATATCTATATCTATATCTATATATAACATAGAAATGATGAATATATACCACTTTAAAACTTTATTGTTTGTGTTTAGGTATGAATTTAAATATGAAAGTAAAAGATAAATTAATTTAGGTGAACTATACTTCCTTAAGTCTACATTCAGCTACTTAAAATAGGTGAAAAAGTTTTCCCCAAATGACAACATATATTTTTATTTATAAATTCCCTGTGATATAGTGTTGAAAAACTTTTAAGAAGAGCTTTAAAGATTTTATGGCAGAATAGCTATGTTTTATTAATAAGCACCACACTGTCTATTAGATTTGATTCACATGACAAATGACTTCATATGGGTGGAAGATTATTACAATTTGGACTTGTGGACGTAGTCTAACTTTTTGATTTCAGCTTTTATTCTTTTGCATAAACCATCCCTTTATAGAGAATCATAGATATCACAATTTTCAGAAAGAGTCATTACCTAATGAAGCTACTTCAAATATTAATGAAGGAATATTTTATAATAGTAAATTTTCTTTTGCAGATTTTAATAGACTATATTGCAAAGTATCAAACTTTACTTATGATTATTTAAAGCCTTATAAAGATGTCTGAGATCACTCTATTAATTTTACTTTCAGTGATGGATGGTGTATTTTCTGTGAAAATATATATGGATTATCAGTACTGTACTTATTTTATGATATACCATTAAGTAAATCATATCATCCTGTGACCTCTGGAAACTGAGAAAAGAGATTTCTTAATACAAAATAAGAATAGAGATATCCAATAGATTTAGTCAAAATTTTGCCTCTGAAAGATTTAGGTTTTCTCAGTGAAACAAAATTATCCTCTGCAATTGCCACAAAGCTTCCATATTCATTATTTTATTTGATCTTCCACCACATCTCAGTGGAGTGGATATTACCATCATTAAACCAATTTTGCAAATGAGAAAACTCAGCTTTGGAGTGTTTCCGTCTCGTGCCAAACATATGGATTTAAATATTCATCCATATTGTTGGAAAACCCACCATATGCCGGACGTGCTCTGAGCACTGAAGATGCAGACACAGCAGATACAGAGACCTGAGAGAATTTTCAGCTGTGTAGGGCAGACAAACAGGAACTAACTGTAAAAATCAGCGCATGGCAAAGCGTTCCTAAAGGACAGAAGCAGAGTGTGTCTGGGAAAGAGAGTAGAGCAGACTGTGAGGTGGAGTTTTGTTTTGGATAGAATAGGTACAGAAAGCCTCAAGGATAATGGCAGTTTGGACAGAGATCTGTGAATAGTACATTGGACCTTCTGGCCCTGACAGAAGAGCACCCTGGTGGATTCCTACGAAAGGTTTGGCCCCAGCTGGATGCTGTTAGGAAGTGGTGAAAATGCTAAGATGGAGGCCCTGGGGTGGTTTAGGTCTTTGGGATTGTGCCCTTGAGGGGTGCAGAGAGTGTGTTCTCTTTCTTTTCAGTTCCACGAAATGAGCATGAGTGTTCTACCACAAGTTCCCCTTTGAGTGTTTCCTTCTCATGGGTCTAAAAGAAGCAAGGTCTTTTGACTACAGACTAAGAACTCTGAAACCACAACTCAACAAATCTGTTTATATTTGTCTCCAGTTTTTTCTTCAGGTATCTGTCACAGTAATATAAAAGTGTTATCTGACAAAAGATTCTGATTTGGGAGTGTATTTAATTTGTTGTAATTGAGTCGTGAAGTTCTTACTGGCTGTAGAGCTGAGTGTAGTGATATTCCAAGTGGCATGGAAAGACATTGGCAACACGGAAGCCATGAAACACTGCCATGTGGCTTATATTTTTAAAGACAGAGGGCAGCTCTGTGATTGCCTAGATTTAGAGGAAAAGGATTGGAAGATGATATGAGTAGACTGTTTGGTTTTGGATACCTATGATCTAAATTTCATTGTGGTCATTGTTTTATAGTATGTTAGAATCTAATTAATCATGCATGTACTTGAAGTGTGACGGAGCCAGCCATCACCTGTTGGACAGTCCCTGAATGGGGGAGTGGGGACTGAGAAAATAGACAGACAAGAGATAGAGTTGGGAGGGCACCCAGCAATGCTGAGAGGTAAGTTCTCAGTGCTGAATGTAGTGAGTTTATTTTACTCTTGGCCTTTTATACAGCAAACATAACAAAAAAGAAAGGAAACAAAGTTTATGTATATGGGGGGTGGTAAGGTGGGTAGGGCTATGGGAAAAAATGAGAATTAAGTTGTGGCATATACGGGTACAAATTCTCATTGTTAAATGCAATCATGATGTGTGTATGTAAGATACCAATAAAGATTTCAATTAAAAAAACAAAAAAAAATAAAGAGTATCCTTTGAAATTACCTTCATCTGCCTTAACCTACTTTCTTTTACTGCCCTCTTTTCTGTCTCAATTACTTCTTGTTTTTGGTCACTGGAGAGTTATGCTGTTCTTAGTATTCAACAAACGTGAACATCTGCTTTTAGATAGAACTTGGTATTGACATGTTTCCATTACAATGGAGGTTAAAATTCAACTTTGCATTTGGCTCTCCACATTGAAGTTTGTAAATTGTATTATGTGCTTTGAAGAGTTTATGGAGATTCTATTTCAATAAAGCTATTATTTTTTAAATTTAAATAAAGTCCACTCATTGAGGGCCAAAATATAAATAGCATAAACTTAAAGGGAACAAATCTTGAACAATCAGAATAGACAATAGCCATCGATACTTGTTTATGCAAAGGAGTGCTTAAACAGCTGAATATTAATCAGATTAGGTCATTCAGAACTGATGAAAATTGGTAGACAAATGAGTGGAATTTAGTGGTAGTGATTCTGTACTCTTTCATTATCTTACATTTCCTTTAGTAAATCTTCTGATGACTGCACATGTGGGATTCAATACTGATTCTACACTCTAATATTTGAGTTAGAAAGACAATTTCAGATTTGGCTTGAAAACAAGGTTCTCTTCCATAGTATGTAGAGAAAATGCTAAATATTTTTGTAAATAGTTCCTCAGCTTAAAAACAAGCTGAAAATTTAACTTTTAAAATCTATATTGATATCACATTGCCAATATATAATAAAAGTCTTAAAATTTTCTTTACAGTTTTAAATTGTTATTCTTTTAATCAAATTCTTGCATTGTAACTCAATAACATACTGAGAGAGGAGGTATATAAATGAATATAATACTTTTAACTAAAGACATAATGTGATGAAATGTAAAAAGAAAAATCCAGAATCACAGAGGAAATATATTCTGGTAAGAGAACAGAGTACTTGTCAGCCATCATGCTCTCAAGAAATTCTTAAGGTTAAAGTGAAATATATAGAATGTGTTTAAACTTGAAAAGTTACTAAAACATAGTATGTGTGACAGTTACACACAATGCATTTCTTGGGGGTGATTTCCAAACACTGATGCTTACTATGTAACTCGCAAAGGAAGGAATTCACTATCAAAAATTGGCTACAATCAACTGATAGTTTTGCAAAACTCTTCTGCTTTATATCTTTACTCTAATGACTACTCATTACATTTACTATCAGAAAACCATGAAATTGGCATTCCACCTGCTGTGTATGCTGGGTGTGGAAGTGAGTTCTCACTGAATGGCCTTCAAGGATCCTTCCACCATCTCCCTTTTTGTTCTAAGATTCAATGTGTGCAGACTAAAAAGATTAAGAAAATCGGTAAATCTTTTCTCAGGTGGGTCCAGATCACTGCTGAAATGCTTCACATACCTTCTCCCAAACTTTTGGTCTTATCTTTGTGCCAATATGGGTTTGTATTTTCTGAGACCATAGGTTGAAAATGTTACCAGAAGCCACATGGGAAACGAACCCGTGCTATACCAGGGGTGAGCCAGGTTTGGCAATAAACACTTGAGGCAGAAAGAAGCGAAACATTTTAAATCACTGGTATTAATCCTGAAAGAAAAGTTTCAGCATATATCTAGAAATAGCAAACCCTAAGAGTATATTTCTCAGTTTCAATGATTTATAAACAGTAATTTTATAGTAAACACATCTCATTTGAATTTTAGATTGAAACTGTGCATAATTTCAGGCATGATTCACATCACCACTTTTCCTTAAGTTAAAATTTCTAATTACTGATTTAAATGGAAGTATGATTTAGATTTATGTGTCTTGAATGCATTATGACCTTATCAGTTTAGAGTGTAGTGTCAGGATTTATGTGAATTATTTTTTAAAGTATATTTTAATTGTATTTACTCCAGTGATCCTTCACAACATGTTTACTCCTTTAAAATGGTGTGTTTAAAAATTCTCATTCAACTTTGGAAATAGCATATATGAATTTAAAGTAAAAGTATATCGCATAAAGATGAATAATAAAATAAAAATGTAGAAGATATAAATGTGTTTCACGTTTTTCTTTAAATCT
This sequence comes from Petromus typicus, assembly GCA_004026965.1. Lineage (NCBI taxonomy): Eukaryota > Metazoa > Chordata > Mammalia > Rodentia > Petromuridae > Petromus > Petromus typicus. The sequence goes on along the minus strand of PVIR01012996.1, from coordinate 24,340 downwards.
AAAATTTATCATCACACACAAATTATTAATGTGTAATTCCAAAATGATTTGACAAATGAATGCACATTTGCTATTTAGCAAGTAAATGCGAACCTGTCAAGATTTATTTCAGATTTCATTCTTTTACATTTCTGATAGTATAAAACGTAGGTCATCAAGAAGTACCCAAATATCATAGCATAAAATGTCTTTATAATAATAATACTTGACAGAATTAATAAGCGATGGGTCCATTGTGCAGTCAACGTAGCCTTTAAGGTGTTTTTGAATAAAATGCTTCTTAAAAGCAAATTTTATAAAGTAGAAATAATATAATGCTCATAATGTTTCACCTTATGCCTTAGATTTCTAATACTGTTAGTACCCAGACAAACCAGTCCCTGGAGCTTATTGTTGGATGGAATCCAAAAGACTTAGAAATCCCATTTTTAAAATTTTGGAGAGACAATGTAAAGAAAGCCGAACATGGGTGTACCGTGATCTGAAATATTTCATAGAAATAAATGTATCAATTTTGGTTCCCACAGTGAAGTTGTATATATTTATTAAAACTAAAGAGGGAGCTTTATTATACCAATATGTCTGCAACTCTGCCTCAATGATGTAATCCTCCCTCTCCAAGAGTGGGCCCAAGACAAGGTCTGTGCTCAGCAGGATCACAGTGATCAAACCTGCACCGGACAGGGCTGGGCAGAGTCCTTCCCTATGGAGTTGACAGGGAAACATTTTTTTTTTCATTTATGCTACAATAACTAGAAAGATGCTTGTGCTTTTTTTGTGTGTATAGAGTGTCCTGCTTAGTAAGAGAAAGGAAAGTCAGTTGTATAAAGGTCATTCGGAGGTAGAAATAATAGAGTAGAAAGAGAAGAACATGATTATTTACAAGTCCTAAATTGAAGGCTCAAGCTCTCAATTTTTCCAAATAAATTTTCCCCAGATGATGTATCTCTGAAGAGATACAGATATTATGATATGTAGATTTTTAAAAGATGAAATTGTACATGGCCTTGGACTGAGGATAGTAATCATAACTGGAAGAAAGACTAAGAGTTTTTCTACCATAAAACTTAGTAAAAAAGAAGTTGATGCATGAATGTTTAAACACAGCCTTTGTCGATTTCCTGCTGTCTGATTTTCATTATCTGAATGTGTACTTTCAACATTACAAGGTCAATGCAAGAAAATTATGTTCAATGTCCCATTTATATGATACATACTTATGTTTATAGTACAGTTCTTTACCAAATTAAATTCTGCACTGGTCACGGTTCTATTTAGAGTATTTTTTTTATGGAAGGACTTTTGTTTATAGTCACATGACAACTCTAAATATTTCTTTATATTTTTATTAGAAAAACAAGACACAAATACCGCAAATTATCTCTGAAAACCTGTAAGAAATACTTGGCAAAGAGACCGTTACAGCTAGTTTGGGAGGAAATATGAACAATATACAAAACAGCAGCCACACATCTCACTCATCCTTGCCAGTGTCTAGTGGGCAATCCTGGTGACTACAACCTGGTGGAAAATAAAATTGCAGAGGTCGATCCATGAAATGTATATGGTGCAATGAATAGTGAATATTACAAGCTTAAAAATTATTTAAACTATTTTGAATTCTGTAAAATTGAAAGCACTTGTGTAAAGCCTGCTCTATTTTTCTAACAATGTTCATGTTACTCCATGAAAGCAGCCACAACATCTTTACTGATGGAAAGAAACATAAAAGCAAAAGAATTCTTTCTTAGCAAGATAGGGGAACTATTAAAGAGAGGTAAAAGGAAATAAATACAATTGCCACAATAAAGAAGATATTACAGCAAACAAAACCACCAAAACAGCATATTGGGTATTATTTCTCCTTTTAAAGTTCATCTACATTTCTTCTAGCTATAATGCTTGGAATCATTTACCTTTTAAAGTTTTCTAATTATATCTATCAAATGTGATGCATGTATAATTGGATTTTAATAGGACTGCAGCTCCTTGTCTAGGAGCAACTTTAACATGAGAGTAATTTATTGCAGACAAGGTATGAGATTTTCTGTTCCTCCTACTAAATAAGAATTTGAAATGGGTTTGAAAACCACTGTCTTGGTGAAGTTCCTGTTCTGCAAGCCAATCCCTCTAAATCAAAATTGGTGATTACTTTTCTCAAGTTCTGAGGAAACTGACTGAGTACTGAATTTAGAACAGATATTAAAATGTTTAATAGCCCTGCCTATGAAAAATGTTGCTTTAAAAGTGCTGCCTAAAATCTTCAAGTTAATTAGATATCAGGTGCATGATTTTAATGATAATATTATAACAAAAGGTACATTTTCTGTTTGGAGGATATATAAACCAATAATAAAATAGTTCTGTGAAAATATGAATACACAAGCTAAACAAAAGTTGTAGTATTTGTCAAGAGATAGCATTGATACATAAAAAAGAGAATTTGCAAGCAGTCGTGTCTAGGTAATTGAACCAATTTCAATATAAAGCCCTTTGTTCTTCTATTATGTTGTAGAGGGCCTGTAGATATTATTTTTTTATAAGAATTGAATAGTATGTTAATCTATCCGTATGGCATGGCACTTTGTGTAACTGGAATGCAGTCATAATCCCTTATCACATACTGATCTAAGTTTAAGACAAATTTAGAGGAGTTGATTATGTGAACTTGGACTATATGTTGAATCACAACAGCATTGTATGCGTACCTTTGCTACAAATATCTTCTCTTCAAACAATTTATTCTGCACGATACATAAAGCTCTTTTTAAAATCCTTCATTTCCCTTTACTTATTAAAATTCTGTACTTAATTGTCTGGAGGAGCGAAGCAGTGGTGAAGACAACCATGACAACAAAATTTGTTATGTGAGGAACTCCTGGAAGCAAACTAAAAAACACCACAACTTTTTAATGAAAAGAAGTAAAGTGAGAAGATATTTAAGGTTGTCATTTTTAGAGCTCAAGATAATAAAGTATTAGTAGCAGTACATCTCTGTCCAATTAGATTTTAATTCGAAGTGTTAAAATACATTTTTCTATGTGAAAATGTGCTGCTCCCATTATAATTTCGTGAATTCTGCTACTAGTTTTAAGGCAGCACAGCACTGGTGTCTGACATTCACCTTTTGTCGCAGCTTCTCTAACTAGGGCAGGGTGTGAACTACTTTCTGTGACCTCTTGCAGCATGACTGTGAGCCAGGTGGGTATGTGATGGGAAGCAGAGGTGACAAATGACCTCTGACCTTAATTAGGGCAGACACTTTTCACAGAGAAAGAAAATATACATAAAACATAATGCTACAGAGAGCACATAAAAATGTCAGGTGAATTTAGATCTGCTCTTCAGGCCTGCAGGAAGCCATTTACCAGCCAACATCTATGTTCTTAAGCTTTAAAATCAGAATTTTATAGTCTGTCACTATTCATTTTCAGGAACAGTGATTCCCTGGTTCACAAACACTTCCTTTGAGCAGCAATTAGGTTCAAAAACACGGCTTTTGGCAAAATCTGACTTCCAGCTGACACACACGACTATGGCTATGTTTCCCCCGCAAATAAACACAACCATCTTCCTCCAAATAGTGAAACAAATCAAGTCCATAGAGCAACATGCCACTGTGTTTTAATTCCCGAGTGTCACGATATCCCCACTGAAACTTATCTGCTCCAATCTGTTCTCCAAGCTGTCCACAGTGTGCACACATTATTAAAAGGGCATGAAATCATGAAGATGAGCATGGCATTTTAAGCAAGGGTCTTGAGAATTTTGACTGTGGTTCTGCCAGTTGTGACCTGTGTAATTTTGAATCATCTTGAATACAACTGAGACAGGTGCCACTACAGTAATGTGTCTTACAGAAGTTAGTGACCAGTAGTGGTAGTGACAGAAGTTAGTGACAAACTTGAATACAAGCTCTCAGCTGTATTCAAGATGAGAAAACAACATGGCCCAGTGCATTGTCTGGCTCTTACTAGATGCCTGGATGTTCACTGAATGTGGGTGCATTTAAAAGTCATGTGCATACAAATTTACATTCTACCTGGGGTTGGGGCCACCTAACAACTCCTTTATAATGTTTGACTTTTGTAACCAGAACCACTATGGCTCATTGCTGATTAGGTGGATTGCTTGGTAAAGAGTGCAATGACATCTTTTGGTGATCGGTGGTTTTTTAAAAGAAGCTATAGTGAGAACAGGGTTGAAAATAACAGCACTGATGTATATATCTGGAAATATGACATCCATTTTAATGATATCATTAATATACTTCCCATTATAAGCCTTTCCCATTCTGGAACTAAGAATTCTAAGCCAGCAGAGCATAACGATGTGGGAAGAAAAATCAAAATTTCTGCTAGTGGATCACTAGGTGTAATAGTGAGTGGTATCATTCCCACTTTCAGCCCTAGATTCCTGGACTCATGAAGGGAAGATATCATGCCATATGTTACTAATTCAGAGTGTATACAGCAGTCTACAACTCTACAGAGCTAAAGCCTGCAAACTACTTCCACTCAACTGGCATTATAACTGTTCTTCAAAAGACCATTCCACCTTCCTCTCAGTCCACTTGCCTCTGGGTGGTGAGGAATATGGTGAGATCTGTGAATTCCCTGACCATGAACCCATTGCCTCACTTCCTTGGCTGTAAAATATGTTTCTTAGTCAACAGCAATGCTGGAATCTCATGATTGTGGGTAGATATTGTGAGAGTCCACAATCGGATGGTAGTGTTGTCAGAAGTGTTACATGTAGGGAGTGCAAATCCATATCCAGAATAAGTAACAGTTCCACTCACAACAAAATGCTGTCCTTTCCATGATGGAAGTGGTCCACTCGAATCCACCTGCCATCCTGTAGCTGGGCATTCTTCATTCAAGCTGACAGTTAATCAATGAACCAACACAAATTCTAATTTGATTTCTTCCTTTCCTATACCTGTCCTTTTTATTTTGTTCTCTTATCTAATTTCTCTGGCTAATGTTTCAAGTGCTGTGTCAAATAGAAGTGGTGAGAGTGGAATCTTTATCTTGTTCTTGATTTTGGGATGACTGCTTTTGGTTTTTCCCATTTAGGATGACTCTGGCCATTGGTTTGTCATATATAGTATTTTCTCATATTCAGGTTTGGTTTTTCCAGACCAGTTTTCTTCAGGGTTTTTCTTATAGAGGTGCTGGATTTTTCTAATTTTAGTTCCATGGCTTTTGTTTCTAGAAAACTGTGTAAAACAAAGTTATTGATGCTCATTATACCTTATCATGTGAGTGTGTTTAAACACATTTTTACAGAGGAGCCTTCTATGACAGGGTAATAAGTCCTTTTTCAATATTCTCTGAATATTTAAATAACCATACCGTTCTCTTACTACTGTTTTCCCTTTTAGTGAAATTATTCACTGATTTGTTCTTGTTTTTTTTTGTTTGTTTGTTTGTTTGTTTGTTTGTTTTTTTTTACTGCCACCATCAATGCGTAAACATAATTGTTTTGTTTTGGTAGTGTAGTACAACACCATTTATTCAATATCCAGAGCAGTACATTTGTATATAAGTCTTAAAAAACTGTGGGTACTAAGATAGATAGAAAATAATACAGATTTGGGGAGATCTTAGCTTTAATTATATCAATGCCCTCAAATCAGAAGAGAAATAATAGGAAAGACAGAGAACTAAGGGAACAGAAAGAGAGAAAAAAAAAGATTATAAGCCAACAGTGAACAATCACTTTGTGTGAAGAGTTGCCGGGGAAGCTGCAGGCATCTGCAGGACAGATGGTGCAAGAGCTAGGACAGGACATGACTGATGACATATTATCTGGCAAATTCGGTGTCTAATATTGAGAGGTAGAAATGTGAAGATCATAGGGAACAAAGGAGAATGATTTATGTTATATATGAATAAGTATGGATCATTTTTTTCAGATACAGGGCCTCTGGAGTCTGGATAACTTTATGGAAGCAAAAATGTTCAACTTATCATATCTATAAGCCCTAATGTTCCAGATAACTTCAAAGAGCTTTGAAAATAATGTTTTTCAGAATTTAAGACATGGTTCTTGAGCTCTGAGTTCTGTAATGGATCTTGGCTTCCCTGACAAATGACCCTGGCTCATCCATTGACCTTTGCCACCCAATTCTCTGTATCTGCATAAATATGGACGATGATGTCAAGTGGAATCTGAAGGTGATTGAGATGAGATGTAAATGTTGGTCTTGCTTCCCTTTCTTGTCAGTACTTTATCTGGAGTTATTTTTTATGGAAATGGGTAAATATTTCAAATAATATCCTTGAAATCTGATCCTTTTGCATGATGGATAAAATGATGGCATCAGAAAATATTTGGAACTGATTTAACAGGAAATTTGAGGGCACTAGATATAAACAATCCAGTAAATAGGAGGTAAAAGGCTGGATGTCTGTTGAAAATGTTTTTTTCATGTCATGAAATAGTATTTTCTTGTTCAAGTATTATTATATTAATTGTGTATAGTTAATAGATAATATTGGGTTTGCTCTCAAGTATGCTTATTGTCCTATTTTAAACTTCCTTTCCCTAGATTTCTAGACAAAGCAGGTAGCTTGAGCAAAGCATATTTGTCGTGCCGATAGAGTTAGCAACGTTAATGTCAGTGGCAAATTCAAATGCCTGTGTATTTTTTGACAATAAAGTATCTCAGTTAATATATTCACAACACTGTTAGACATCACTTTAATAATCTTCAAACCATGATAAATGATGTCTTCAAATAGCTCACATAAGCCTCAGATTCAAATAAAAGGTCAAATTAAATAGGACTTTTGAATTTTCTAAGTATCTCTCAAAAAAGTAATCATCTAGTTGACTTTCAGATGAAGTGCTTGGTTTGCTATACCAGATTCATCATTTAGTAACTGTGCAACTTTACCCAAATTAATTATACCCCTGAAGCTCAAATTTCATCATGTTTAAAATAAATAAATAGTAAATGCATCCATTTTGTGTGAGAAAGTGTATAGTATACAGAACAGAACAGCTGGCCTTTAATAATCAGTCAACAGAAAATGATTTAAAAAGTGTTCTTCTGTGGTTAACACCTATGTATGAGATGCACACAGAAAGTGACTCTATACCTGGTAAGATACACACAATTCTCCTGTCATTGCTGCGCTTAGCCACTTGTTCTCCTCCTGTCTGTGTGACTGTCTCCTTCCTGGGGCCTGAGTTTCTTAACAGCTGTAGATTAGATCACAACTGGTGTTGCTGGAGCCCAGCACACTGCTTGGCAGAAGATGACCCTGCATTTTACAATAAAGTGAATGACTCACCTTTATGGAACATGACATCTGAGAAAACTTATTTTTAAACTCAGGAAAAGCCTGCTTCATAGAGCATTGACTTAAATTTATTTACAAAAATATTTCAACAAAATAAATATGATTGCTAAATTTCTGCCTGGTTTATGCCATTTTAAAATGTGGGTGAATATGAATGTAATTGAGACACATTTCCTGAAATAATTTTATAGACTAGAGCAATTAAAAATAGACATTCTATCATCTCACAACATACATTCATTGACTTTGGAACCCCCTTTCAAGATACAGTAGTCTTGTGTATCTCACAATCTTTTGAAACTCATCAAAATGGCTACATCAGGCAAAAACTAAATATCTTGTTAATTTTCTGAAACTGAGCTTATTTCCATCTGTAGCACATGATGAGCTAGTCAAGTTTTTCTTTTCTGATGTGATGCATGGTTAATTTCATTTTGAAAATTGATTAGACTACCTGATTGATTGCAGTGATTGTTTTTCTTGTCTTGAGCAATGAGATAACATTTGTAATTCTTATTAAAACTTGATTAGTACTTAATATTGTTTGTCTTGTTGAATGTCACGTAATAAATTTTAAAACTGAAGCCTGCATGACCAATTACTAAATATAAATACAAAGCAAATTGCGACTTCAACTTGTAAAAAAAAAATCAAAGGCACAATTTTCAATGTTAAAATAACCCTAATAGTCCTCATTAAGGGCAGTATCTCTGTGGTCTTGAAGAAGTTAGTCATCAGTTTTTGTATATGTTTATGATTTTAACTGGAGAACAAATAGAGTTTGCTCTGTCCCAATGTGTTTAGAATCTGTGTGACATAAAACCACATCTAGCTGATTGTTTTGGTTTTCTTATGATTGGATGTTGATTGCTACACATGTTTTAAATTGAAATCTTTATTGGTACATTACATATACACACCCTGATTGCACTCAACAATGAGAATTTGTACCAATATATGACACCTCTTGAATTAAGATATATCTGTATTTGACATAGAGCAATGTTCTGTGTGGTTTTATTCTTGTGATGCTCTGATACAAATATTTTACTATTTCAAAATGGTTTCCTAGCAAATTAAATCAAATTATTGAAATAGATGATCATAAGTTTTTTTGTCCCTGACATAACATTTATTTTCTCTACCTGCTGAACAAGACATGGTGCAAATAAGATTTCGTGTGGCTGCTGAACGAAGGGCTGCGCAACTGCACGTTGTGACAAAGCTTTACAACCTTAAAGTCCTGGTAGCGACTCTTGGCATTATGGTGGCACATTACAGTGTTTAGAAGGTCAGGGGATTATTCCTTCCTGCCATAGTTAGAGGAACTTGTACTGTGACCACTATGATCCATTCCTATGGACAAATTTACATTTGACATGGAAGAAATAAAAGCAAAGTACAATTGGCTGCAGAGACTGTGAGAGTTCTGTGTAAGTTCCACTCTGTGTCTGTCAGAACCACCCACCCCACATCTCATGGCTCATTGTATATAGAGTCTATCACTCTATTGACAGCAGATGATTGAGATTAGTAGGATTGACATGTATTTATGGAAGAGTGCTGAGTAGGCAGAAGAAAATGAGCAAAAGGGAAATGAAATGACCTCCTAGCTGCAGATGAGCATGACTCAATCAGCAATGGAAATCAATGAACTGAAAGGAAGAAACAAGGAAAATCAATGGGGGGATAATGCACTGATCAGTGAACTTTGTCCTCTTAGGTTGTCTAGCTACAGCAACCTGAATGTGCAAGTACATTTCTTCTGGATAGCAGTGGCCTTTCCTTTCTCATTTTTAGTCAAAGTCATGTATGACTCCATGCTATTGTACTTTAGCATTTCTGTACAATGTAAGGCATCTGAGGTTGCTTCAAGCACTATTTTCCTCACCTCATCAGGAAGCAACCAGGGTACGACTTCACCTGAGAACCCAGATATCCAAGATGTTGGAGCCAAGATTATTGCAAGATGTTTATATTAGGACCATAGGATCTTCGGGTAACTTTCAGCTCTGCCATCGAGTTGTGTCCTTGTGTTAGTTAAACTTAATGTGTTAATTATATAGACATTATGCAGACAATTAACCATCGGCTGTCAAATAAAGTACTATAAACTGTCTTAGGTGTAGCAGCTCACTGAAGCTTCCATTGTCAATGTGAATGAAGACAGTGTTAAGGAGAGAAGCATACTGGAAAGGCAAAAAAAGGATTGTTAAGTCAACAGTGTAGTGAAAAAATCTGAGGTTTTATGATTATAAAGCTTGGGCAGTAAGGAACAACCCATGACATAGAACAGTGTCACAAATTCAGGCAACGACCATGGAGTTAAACTCCAGAGCCTGGAGAGGTTCGGTTTGTACCACGTGGCCTTCTACAATTCATTTTTTGTGCTTTTGTGGTCTAATAAAAACCACAGTTGTCTCCTGTTTCCTAGGATCCTTGAGAGACTATAGTAAGGAAAATTTCATAGTAAGCATCCTAGAATCTGAAAATATTAAAATAACATGTTAGACATCATAGTGGAGAAAGTAGTGAAAATTGTGCATATAAATCATTAACAGAGGTAGGAAAAATAACAAAGATACCATTTTTTAATAAAACTGAGCCTTTAAAGAAATACTCTGTACTCTATCGGACTTTTCTCTCTCATTTATCAGCAGGAGAAGGTCACCATGAACATTTCTACTTGCTTCTTATGTCTTAGTCTGTCTTGGGGTTTCTTCTGCAAGCTACATGCATGCACCTGGATGGGACGGAGGCAGGTACTGCTTTTTGTAAACTGCAGTCAAGTTTAGACAATGACTTTATCTGAGAGTAAACTGTTAAAATATTGTTTTAGATACTGTTAATAACAAGTTGACCAAACTGCAGTGTTCATCAATAATAGTGTGGATAGTTTTTATGGACATTAAAAATTTTAATCTTTACTAAATCATTATATGCTTTCATTTCTAAGAAACGCTGATGTAAGGAAGAGAAAATGAATTGTCTTCCATTGCACACCTTCTAAAGGAATGGACCCAAACCTTTCAACTTTTTCTACACTACTACTCCAGCCAAGGAGGTCTTAAATATAGAGTTCCCATTGGAATAAAGTTCTTTTGGATGAGGATTTTCTGAGAGTTTTCCCTTCTACAGCCTGAGAAGCCTTCTGTTAAGCATGTGATTTTACTTGGAGAAGGGTACATACTCTTTCCAGGTTGTGAGCAGAGTCCCTTTTCCCCCTTATTCTATCCTTAGACATCTTCTTTCAGAAGCAAGTTTTACTGAATGGAAAGTCTATTATATTTATTGGTTTAATTCTGTTTCTTCAAGCTTTTCAAGCAATTTTGGATTTTGTTTATTAGGTGATACAATATGATTTCTTTTCTCACATCTATATTACATGATGCCTCCAATTATGAATATCTATATCTATATCTATATAGATATAGATAGATAGATAGATAGATGATAGATAGATATATATGTTCAATGTAATGTGTTAGAGTGAAGAGCCAGGAATGGTATCTCTCCATGATCTGGAAGAGCTTAGTCACTCTACCAGTGGCTTCCAAAATTTTACAAATTACTGATCTATGAATATTCAAAGTTGATTTTATTTTTTGCCTAGGAAATGTGATCATAGAAACACTTTGAATTTAACTGCATTATAAAAACTAAAGAGCATCTTGAGGCTAATATGAAGCTCAAACAAGTGTTGCTTTTCTTTTTCCCATGATACATTTTATTTATTAAATGTGTTTAACTTCTTTTATTTTTTCATATTCAAGAGTATAATAATGCATATTAAAATATGAATTCAGATTTCAGATATATTTAGGTTCACATCTATTACTTCTTATATTTATGAACCTGGAAAATCAGAGTATCACTGTCTCGCAGGAGAAAAGTCATAACATGATTTTACTAAAAATGAACAGTGCAGTGTCCTTGTGTAGTTGTTATTCATGGTAGTTTATCATACTATTTTTACTAATAAGTGGTTGAAGATGACAGAATGCTACTGAGAAAGGTAAGAGTACTGACAGAGTTTGTATTTGTTTAATTCTTAATTCAATCTACATTTCTAAACCCCTGTCATAAAAAATACCAGCACAGAAACAATCTAGATAAAGTATATGAATCAGCACCCCTTCCCTGAGAAATGAAACTGAACTTCCACAATTTAAAAGGGGGTGGGTTATTGGTCATTCTTTTAAGGAGTTAATTACATAATTCACATGCTCCAAGGCAAAAATCTCAAAGAAGGAAGGCGTGGGAGTCTACAGTTGATGAGTAGTGGGGGCAGAGCCAGGTGCAGTGATGGATAAGAGAATATGAACATCCAGAAATGGACTCCAAGGCTGAGCCACGCAGACACACTGGGAAGTATAGTGTATACATTCCCAGGAGGCATTCTCTAGTCAATGTGAAACTCCACACTGACCTGTCCATTCCATTGCTTTTCAACATGCTAGCCAAGTGCATCTCCCTCTATTAGATTTAATCATCAAACAACTACAATAATAAGTGATCCTTCTTCCTAGTATAGGTGCAGTATACAATGAGGAAGGCAATAATGCTTCTCCTATAGTACCAGCGCTTTTCAAAAGTTGAAGACTCTTTTTCAACTTAAGGAGAATTTCAACCTGTGAACCTGTGTTTTAAAAAAAATCCATTATCCCAATGACACAGAGTAAACATTCCAATTCCAAAAAGAGAAATATGATGTTACAGAAAAATAAGACCAAAACAATAACAAAGGCTAGCAAGGAAAAGGTTGTCCTACAACTCTGTATCTGATATCTGGGGCAGATGGTTGTAAAATGTGATGAGTTCCTCAGGATTTGTGCAGCTCCAACCCCATGGATTTGCTGACTGAAGCCCCCAGAGCCCCTCTTTTGATTTTGCACCATCTTATACTGTAGCTTTTCTTGGAAAACATTACAGGGGCTTGGCTTCCTGGAATTTCCACTGCCTCTTGAGCTTATTTCTCAGAATTTCACCCACTGCCTTTTGAGGGCCTCCCCATCTGGCCTCAAAGGCCTTCATTTGAAGTCTGACGAGGAGCCTTTCTGACCTCACTACACTTATCTTTTCATCCCAGTAACATCAGCATTATATGCATGACACACTCTATGAGCCATCAGCTAGAACAGGAGCTGGACCCCTTAGTACTATGGCTACAGCAGCCTATGAGGACCAAAAAGTCCATGTTCAATTAAATAAATTTGATGGAACATTTCTCTAGGACAATCTTCTGTAAGGGACCATTGAGAACTTTGTTCCCTTCAATTTGCATCTGACAGAGTCTGGCTGATTCATGAGATGATCTCCAGGCATCTTTCTTCTTGTTCCTATACAAAGTACAGTACTTGGTTTCTAAGACAGTTACTGATTGTGTTAATTTGAGCAAGAAATGCCCAAGTAAAGTGGATTAGCATAGTTCTGGTGTTGCCAAAGGGATTTGATGAATACAGAAGCATCACCTTGAGTGTGAGGGGCAGCAACTAGTAGGCTCACAGTCTGAGTGGAATAAAAAAGAGAGGAAGAATAAAGGTTTTTTTCTGCTTCTTCCAAAGAACTCCAGTCTTCATCTTCATCTTGAACACTGTCTCCTGCCTCCAACACAGATTCCTCAGTCTTTCCACTCAGAACCTTTGGCTTCCAGTGCAGACTCTTCGGGATCCCATTGTAGATCCTGTAGCTTCTTGATATGAACTTAAACAGGATGCTACAGTGAGCTCCAGGTCATCAGTTACTTTCTGGATCCTTTGCTGCTTCAGCACACAAACAGACCTTTTGAACTCACCCACAGCTGATTCAGTGGGCAACCATGTAAGCCTACCATGCAAACCCTTATATATTTATATAACTTGTATTAAATATGTTTCTCTAGTGAGTACTGACTGAGACAAATTGTCTTCAATGGCCCTAGTCCTTTTAGGAGTCACATTGCTTCTGAAGTTCTCATTCTGAGGACTCTTTCTAGAGATTCTTTCTAGCTTCTCCTTGTACTGAACAAAAAGTTGTTCAAAACAATCACAAAATGTAGTAAGATTTTATATTTATTAAAGGTAATGAAAGAAAGTTGCTTTGCAGAGAAAATATGGGTAAATTAAAAAACAAAAATCCACTTTATCAGGTGAGAGAAGACCATATGAAAGAACACAATGGCCAATATTTTAGTCTTCTTTTGTATCTCTTTCTCCTTTGACTTATGCCAGGTGCAGGCCATCCTGTCAAAAATCTGCTAGAGCTTTCATGAATGGAACTGAACAAAGGACTTTCTGACTGGTTCCAGGTACAGCGTTAGGGGGCATGTCTCTTTGATCTACAAGACTGAGCGGTCCCACTCACTTTCTCACCCAGTTTTCCACACTCTGATATCCTGCCTCAACACCTCCTTTGGACCTAAATTTGCACAAGACTGTTTCTATGTCAATAGTGAAGCATCCATGCTAGAAATATCTATGAATTATTGAATGCTTGAAATCTCCTATCTCAAATTAATTGGACCTTAATTGGACTTATAACAAAAGTTTCAAGACTCAAACAAATGTAGACACATTTTCTGCCAAAATGTAACACATGGGTGATGATCCAAACACCAATGGAGTCACTGTCCTTCGTTGAAACCTCTTGAACCTGAATTTTACTCTTGCATTTTCATCAGTCTGGCTCTGAGCTCTGAGAAAAACCATTCATCACACTCTGCCGACCGTGTTCTAAGGCTTTCCTCTGCAAACAGTGAACTTCCTTCAGCAGAGCAGTTCCAAAGGCTTCTTGATCACATGGTCAGGATTTTTCATAGCAACAATCCTTCTTTTCTGGTACTAGAGTCTTCATTAGACAGCTTTCTCATTCTTAAAACGCAACATCCAAAGCCCAGAATTTAAAGTGGGAAAGATCAGTTAAAGGGCTATGGGAAAAAATGAGAATTAAGTTGTGTCTTATACTGGTACAAATCCCCATTATGGAGTGCAATCATGATGTGTATATTTAATGTACCAATAAAGATAAAAAAAAAATTCAGGGTTTGGGGAGTTGGGCTCAGAGGCAAAAGCCTCATGGTGAAGGCTATGGGAGAACAAAGTTGCTTCGTTGATGGGGATAGGAATCAGATCAGAAACCCAGACATGCTTAGAAGTGTGGTCCTCTAATCCTCAGAGTGAATACAAAAACCTATCGAGTTGACACTTCACCATAACTTCCCCAAGTAGGTAGTATGAATCTGTGCTCTACGGGTGATAATATTCAATTGAAGGGAAAGTACATCCATCACATAATCACAGAAACAAAGATAAAATTATAATTGGGATGATGGTATAAGGACAAAAGAGAGTGCTTGAGGAAATGACATCTCTGAAAATTAAGTAGAAAATAGCTTGAGAGGAGAAAAATAATTGTGGGTGGAACTAGATAAATAAGACATGTTAAAGCAGATGCAGAAGAAAAAAGAATATAAAGCCTTCAGGTAAATAAGTATCTGAGTTTCCATTCACATCAGGAGAAAAGAATAAGCAGCAAATAAGCAGGAAATAGTAGCACACATCAGACAGGCAGAGATAGAAGCCTGGAGGTATTGCCTCAGGAAAACATGCAGTCAATTAGATTTCAGGGCAAAACCTTCTCAAAGAACTTGTTCTGTGACTTTTTCTTATTAGGGAAGAGAGTGTGAGGAGGCTAGGAGGACACCTGTCAGACAGTCTAGAGGAAACACTGAAGAAAGAGTTCCAAGGACAGAATGGTGGTGATTACTGACCCAGGGCTGTTGACCAGAGGTAGAGGAGGCGATCAGAGGTAAAAACATTCCAGAGAATCAATGGATCAAAGTCGACACTGGCAGGACCCAAGTTCCCGGTTAACTAGTACAACGCCTTTGGGAAATGAGGAACTGTGAGGACACAATTGCATTTATTCCATTTTAAGAACTTTAAAAATAAATATCACTCACCAAACAAGAGTTTAATGTGGGCTTTACATGAGAATAAGATTGCAAAAACAAAAGCAAAAGCATTTTATCTTTCATAACTCTCTTCTGTATTAGATTTTAATATTTTTACAAAGTAGAAGCTATATTGGTTGTTAAAAAGTTGCAAATAGGAGAGAACACACATTGAAATCTTAGCTCTTGGTAAGCAAACTATAAAACTTTCTGTGGGCTAGAAATTACTGAAATCAATATATGCATTAGGATTTTTGTCAGAAAGGAAGACTAATTTTTGTTAAATAATTTTTCTATTGAAATCATATCTTTTTACCTACTATATATAGTTACTGATTTCTTTATTATTGATTCCAGTGTGGTTATCAATTATGATGTATGATCTCTTGGGTGTACAGAGGTATTCTGCATTTCTGTTTTCTATGAGTATAGGTCGAAACTTTTCCTTTTGTGCTCCCAGGATAGTCCTGACCTTATAGAGTCGATTTAGAAGGGTTCACTGCCTTTCAGTCCCTGGCAGAGATTGAGAGGCATTGTTTCATTTTATTTTAAATTACAATTCCTCAAAGAAGTCATCTAATTGTGGGTTCTACTTTTAGGAGAACATTTTTAATTACTGGTTTAATCTTCTTGGTAAATTCATGTTTTTAAATAATCTTTTGTTCAATTTCGGTAGGTCACATATGTCCAGAAATTCTGCTTTCCAATTTGTTAGCATATAGTTTTGCAAATTAATCCATAATGATCCTGTGAATTTCTCTGTGACAATGTCTTCTTTTTAAATTCTGATTGTATTCATTTATACTCTTTCTCCCTACCTCCATCTCCCTTCTCTCTCTTTTAATATGATCAAAGTTCATCAATTTTGTTTCTTTTTAAAGAACCTATTTGCTTCATTGATCCTTCCTGTTACTTTTTTTAAAAAAAAAACTTTTTTTTATCTTTATTGGTATATTACATACATGCGTCATGACTGCACTCCGTAATGGGGATTTGTACCAGTATAAGACACAACTTAATTCTCATTTTTTCCCATAGCCCTACCTACCCTACCTCCCCCCCGTATACATAAAATTTGTTTCCTTACTTTTTTGTTATAATCTCATTATTTTCCCCCTTCACCCTATTTTACTTTGAACATTTTCTATTTCACTATATATAACATACAATTCTAATACCTTCCTGTTACTTTTAAAGGTTGTATTCCTCTTATTTCTGCCATGACCTTTGTTATTTCTATCTCACACAAATATTTTGTTTTGTTTCCTCTTTATAAGGCCTGAGATGCTTTGTTAGGCCTTGTGAAATCCTTCTAGTTGTTGTGATATAAAATGTCATCACTGTTCTTTTCCACCTTAGTACTGCTACAGCAGGGACTGTGACTTCTGCCAGTTGAGTGCTTCCCACCCACTGCTGACACTAGCTCTGCAGAGTTCCTTGACTAGACCAGTTTGACAAAGAGCTGGAGCATTTATCCTGGGACCAGACAGCAGCAGGGGCCTGGGTGTTCCAGACAGAAGCCACACACCACAACCTCATCTCTGGTATGCTCCCAGCTCCTCCTGTTGGGAAAGTATCATCTTATAAGTGGAAACATCATCCAGAGTGAGAACTACATAGGTAGGAAGAGGAGGTATCATGTTCTTCTCTGGTGATACTGTGTCAGTTCCTTCCTACGCGTGGGACCCCAGATCCTCCAGCCATGTGTGCCTAAGACTGGGGAAGAGTGAACCTTTCCCTGCCTGCTTCTTGAGCTGCAGTGCCAACCCCACCATGGCTTATGAGAAGGATTATGTGGTGGCTGGAGCAGGTCAGATGTCTTCTCTAAGTCTCTGTTGGTTACACACACCTAAGAATACTGGAGCCTCAGCCCTTTTCACTCAGTACTTATAACTGTGGGCCCCTCTATGGCCCAAGTGGGAGTAAGTTATCACTGGAGCTGGGTAAAGGTCCTCTCAATGGAAGTTGTTCTCAGAGGAGGAACAGCACAGTACAGCTGATACTAACTGAAGTTTTTCACACGGCAGACTTAGACTACGTGCACTCAGGGAGAGGCATCAGCCAGAGGTGTCACTGAAGAACTCAGTGCTATGCTTCAGTGGAAGAGGAAGCAGTGGACGCAGTTCTTCACATGGGCAGGTTAGTGACAAGTGCTGGTCAGCAGAGCTTGGAGCATAGAGGGTGGGATCTATGTGCATAAAGGTCAGGCATGACCCCAGGAAGAATGCCACATAAATGGCCCATTTCTAGCCTTCTAGACAGCTTTTGAAGACTAGTTGAGGGAGACTCTATCCCCCTCCTGCTTGCAACACTCTTTCCCTGGAGCACAGTCCTCCCACGCGGCAGTGTCTCAGTCACTGTGGCTCAGCAATGGTTGAGAATCCAGCTAGTTGTGAGACCCAAGTTGACATAAAAACAGCCATTTTGTTAAAAACCTTCACTTTGTATACTGTAACCTCTCTGTGAACCTGGATCTTGTCTCCTTGGGAATTGTCCACTCAACTGATATGCACAGCCTCAGACTGTATGTTTTTAGAACATACTATTCTATAGAAACCAGTGATCTAATCATTACTATTGGTTTCTGTAATGACTTGCTTCTGCACTTTAAAATAGAATGACCTAATTGATCCTTCACAGAAACTACCTGATAAAAGGTAGGGGGGTGTGTATAGATTTTGTTTTTAAATACTGTGCCCCAGTTTAACCCTTTGCCTTGTCAAGATGGCCCTTAGCTGAGTAATAAAGATTTTGGTTGGACTTTAAGATCAAGTCCTGTGCTGAGAGACCGTCTCAGTGGAACCTGGTCGCAACAAGTGACTAAGCTGGTACAGAGATCAATACTGTGGAGATGGAAGTGTGTAGAGCTCTGTGTTCCTTGGAGCAACCAAAATGTAGGCAATGTGTCCTTCTCCAGACAACTCTGGGCTGCAGAACCCTGAGGCTTGCTGTGAGATCACGTGAAACCATTTTCTGTGGCGAGGCTGCCTTTCAGATTTCACATTACTTACTAAGTAGCCTGAAAAGCTTTAAGAGTTGGGGAGGGGAATGGGAAAAATGAGAATTAGGTCATGTTATAGACTGGTACAAATTCTCAATGTTGAATGTGATCAAGATGTGGATATATAATGTACCAATAAAGATTCAAGTAAAGAGAAAAGAAATAAGAGTTGTGGAAGCTTGAAGAGCGAAGACTGTTGTTACCCTCTCTCACAGTTTGCTGGGACTCCGTTTTACCCTCTTCTATAGAAGTGGAGCTCCGTGATGTGTGCTGGGATATTTACTTCATAATGTATCATAATCTACATCTTCTGAATCTTGCAAGGAACTGACTCTGAGTCCTGTTGATTCACACTTTTCCCTGTGATCAGTGCATCTGTTAATCTTGTTTGTCAAACTGATTGGATTAAGAACCTCCTGGAGAGGTGACTGGCTGGTGAGGGCACTAATCCCATTGATGGGTTAGCCTGTCTTCTCAATTACTTACTTGTCACCGGAGTACAATACTGAACACCCACAGCTGAAGGAGCAGAGGTTCCTTTGGCTCCCAGATGCCTCCCCTACTTGGATGGCTCCACAACAGAAATGACAGTGGAAAAACCAGGCAGAGGAAAGTTGCTCACATCATCGTGTCTGGGAAGCAAAGAGGAAAACAGGAGCTGGATGGAGAGTGACACCTTTCTAGGTCTCACCCCCAGGGACCCACCACTCCCCATCAGGCCTCACTCCCCACAGTTCAGTCAGCTGCTGAACTAGTTGATGGATCTGCAGGTTAGTGTCACGCCACCAGGATTCAATCGCCTTCTAAAGGCTCCTCCTGTGAGTGCAGGAGGCTCTGGGGTGGCTGGACCCAAGCACCTACAAGACAGGCAACAGCCAGGTGCACTGCATCTCAGTGGTGGGGTGCACTAGGGCCCCATATGGGGAGTTTGCACACACCGAGTGGCCCAATGAGCATGTCATGTTGTAGGTTGTCCAAGGCAAGAATATCTGCCAGTGGCTTTGCCATGGAAAGAAATGAAGGTAGACACTTCAGGAGGATCAAGGTGAGCAGGTGACAACTGCCACACTTAGGGAATAAGGACATGGTAGGAGGCCCGAGGATCCCAGGGCATGTCCCTTAGTCCAGTCAGATTTTACATCAAAGTTGAAGAGACTCGAACGGAGAGTTATTCCAGATGTCTAGATGACGACTTCCCAGAACCGCCTGCCAGCGGGAGCCTCTTCTTCCAGAGGGGACATATGAAACTGTCTCACTCACACGTCCATAATGCTGTTCAAAATAAAGGGGAGGGGGCTTATTGTTGTTAGCACACATGCGTTCTTATTTTTAAAAATTAAATGAAGATAATAGCAGTAAACACAGTGATAACAGCTAAGCCAATGGAAGGGTGTCCAAAGTAGATTGCAAATGGTGAATGTCATAGTAGCTAGCAGTTACAGCTTCATGCGTGCCACGGATTTACATTTGAAATCTTCTGTTCTCAAACAACCTCTCAGTGAGAAGGATAAATACTGAAGTCATTGTATGAATGAAAAGCAGGGACAGAGATCTTATTTATCTCTCTCAAGGACAGAAACATTGTAAGTTGAAACTTACATCTTACTCCATCTATCCAGAGAATGAGCTCTTAAACATGAATGATAATGGCTTTCAAGATGAAATGAAGTGGAGACAGAGTAGAGAAACTAGCACTTTTTCCACATTTGAGGGGAAGTAAGGTGTAACACAGTTCTTAAAGGATGAATTGGAAATAGCACAAGTTTAAATGTATTAGTGACTATGTACCTCCTGCAGAGAATGTCGGACTTTATTTTTAAAAGCCAGGATGCCATTTTAGTTTTCTACTTCTGCATAAGAAACCAACACAAGTATTTTCTTCTTAATTGAACTCTTTATTGGTACATTACATACAAACAGCATGATTGCACTCAACAATGAGAATTTGTACCAGTATATGACACAACTTAATTCTCATTTTTTCCCATACCCCTACGCACCTAGTTCTTTTCTTTTTTTCTTATAATCTTTTTTGTTATAATTTTTTTGTTTCTTTTTTTGTTAATTTTTTGTTAAAATCTTAATTTTCCCCCACATTATTTACTCCTTCACCCGATTTTGCTTTGAGTATTTTCTATTTCACAATGTATAACATACATTCTAGAACTCATTTACATCTTTATTTTCTCATACCAAGGAAAAGACACAGTATTTACTCATCTGTGACCTATTTATTTCACTTATGAGGATGTCCTGAAGGTACATCCATTTGAGTATAAATGATTCAATCTCATCATTTTTTATGGCAGAGTAATAATCCATATTGTTGAAGAACCACAACTTCTTTATCCAATCTCCAGTTGATGGACATTTGAATTGTTTCCAAGATTTAGCTATCACAAACAAAGCTGCTATAGAGATGACTGCACATATGTTGCTGTGATACGAATTTTTAATTTTTTGTGTATATACATAGCAGAAGAATAACAGGGTCAAATGGCACCTCTAATTGTAGTTTTTTGACGAATCTCCAAACTCATTTCCACAGGGATTGTAATAGTCTACACTCCTACCAACAGTGAAGAAGGGTTCCAAGGTTTTAAGTTGAGGATTGTAATATACCCCCACCTTGGGGTCCTTATTGCTTAGAAATGCTTTTGCTATTCTAGGTCTTTTGTGATTCCAGATGAATTTTTGAATTATTTTGAAACCACCACAAATTTATTGGCTATCTATAAATATTTTGTTTGTTTTGTCATTAGTATGGCCTTCTTCTTGCTTTTTGTGCTTGTATTTTGTTCAGTTTTAGATCTGTGAATTTACAGTTTACATCAGATTTAGAAGAGTTGTAATCATTTCTTCAAAACTTTAAAAAAATTTTCCTCCATCTTCTGTTTTCAGGATCCAGTCACACTTCAATTGAGCTACTTGAAATTAACTCACAGCACATTTATACTATGCTTTTTTTTTTTTTTTTTTTTTGACAGGGTCTTGCTTTGTACTTCAGACAGCCCTGAGCTCACTATGTAGCCCAGGCCAGCCTCGAACTCACAGCAATCCTCCTGCCTCGGCCTCCCGAAGATCTGTTGATTTTTTTCTTTGTCTTGCTTTTGGGATATTTTTGATAGCTATGTGGTTAAAAAGTGTTAATTATTTATTTCATTGTCAAATATATCGTTATTCTTTTCTAAGATTTCTGTGTGGTTAATTCATATAGTTTATATTTATTTTCTTTGTAACTAGGATTAAAATATGGTGTCTTTCCACTGTGCTACATCTTCACCTCTTTATTTATTTATGTATTTTATTTTAAAACAGGGTCCTACTGAACCACTGCACTGTGTGAGCTGTGCCCCCTTGCTGGTGCAGTCTTCCACATTGCTGGATTTACAAATCTGCATCACTACAATCAGTGTGAGCATGTTTTTTAAATTAAAAAATCGTGGTTTTCTTCCTTACAATTTTTATCGGGATTATAAAAATAGCTCACATAACTCCTTTGATATAATCTGCCTAACCTCTATCTTCTGAAACATATACAAAGTTGTTATAGTTTTTTTTTTTTAATGTTTTGGCCTACTAGATTTATCATCTATGCTATTTGGGGAGCAATTTCAGTGGAATGATTTTTTTTTTCCATCATGAGTACTATTTTTCATCTTTATCACTTGTCTGGTCAATTTTTATTGGATATTTTGTAGTTCACCTGGTGAAATACTTGAGTTTTTGTGTGTTTGAATAAATCTCTTTGAGCTTTGTGTTGGTATATAATCAAGGCATTCCAAGAAATATTTTGACACTTTTCAATCTCTCTGTTAAGAAACTTAAGAACCATCAGATCAATTTTATTTTACAGCTAATGACTCTCACTTCTGATGATGAAGCTGAGTGCTCTAACCTACAATACTACTGAATTGGAAGTTTTCCACTCTGCTTGGAGAAGAATGTAACTAAACCCAGTTCCATGTGACCTCTGTGTTCCTTTCGATACTCAGGTAGTCCATTTGCTGGTCTCTGTTTGTCCTCACACACGTCACCCTTGGCAACAAGACTACACAGGTTTCCAAAATGCTCTGGAGTTTGTCTCACCTTTTCTCAACTAACCACAGATCTTTGCCCTCCTCAGAATCCTAGAACCTCTCCTTACCCGAGGGAGCCTTCTAACATCCAATACCCATACTGTTTCTTGATACTGTATCTCAACATCACTTCCTAGATTCTTTCTATGTCTTGGCTAATTATAAGAAATCTTCCTGTTTTTAATTTTTTTTCTCAAGATTTTTTTTTAAATGTATGATGCCTTCAAAATCATTGTTTTTTGTTTTTCCCACTTTTTCTCTGGTGGATTATTAAATTGTGGTCTATGTTATTTCAATTTGTAGATTTGTTTTTGGAAAGCAGCAATTTTGAAATAATTTACCTAAGCATTATACTCTTAGTTGTCATAATGTCAGTGGAGACTGCTTGGATGGATAATCTATTAAAACTGCTAAAACCCTAGAAGCTTTCCTTGGCCTCCCTCCTTTTCTTCCTTTTTGTTATTTCTCGCATCCTTCCTCTCTTGTCCTTTACTGTATCTCCATATGGTTTGTTTCATCATGGAGCTCAAGGTGAATCAAATGCAAAGACAGGCTTTCAAGAGATCAGAGGGTCATTGCAAAATTTCTTGTGCACTAGTTTCGAAAACTCACTCTACAGCACAATGAATTTCTGATGCATTCTGTTACAAAGGAGTTACAGGTCCTGCCTAAGCTCAAGTTGCTTATTGAGACAAAGACATGAATGTTGAGAATGTGACCCTCTGTGTAGGAAGAATTACAAGTAGCTCCTGTGGATATAGTAAGGAATATGTCTCCAAAGATGTTTATTACACTATCATTTATACTAAGAGAGAGAGGGAAAAAAAATTGTCCATAAAAAGGAAGTGGTACAATATTTCAACTTAAAGATGTGCATACAGATTTAATATTTAAATATGTAGAGGAATGCATATATATTTACTTCTACTAAAAGTAAGTCTACATAAATGTAGAATGTTTTTATATATTTTGTTTTTTTCTTTTATTTAGTTTAAACTTTTTTTTTTTTTTTTTTTTTTTTAGGTTTTTTGAGACAGGGTCTCGCTTTGTAGTTCAGGCTGGCCCCAAGGTCAGCCTCAAACTCACATCACAGAAATCCTCCTGCCTCTGCCTCCCAAGTGCTGGGATTACAGGCGTGAGCCACCACGCCTGGCACTGTGGTATATGGTACTGGTTGCTGCTGGGGTGAGTCTTCTCACCCAGTATTGTATGTGGTTACTGGGAAATCGAACCCAGGCCCTTGCACTTGCAAGACAGGCACCAGAACCACTGAGCTAACTGCCCAGCCCTAGTTTAAACATCTTTAATGCTATGTGGGGATGTAAGATGTGTTGTACTTGGATGTTGTCTTTGTTCTACTATAATTCAAAAAAGATTATTTAAAATATAATTTACTAATTTTCTTTTGAAAAACTATATTACAACTATAATATTTTTGCAAATTTTGATACTACAAATGTTTAACAAATCAGTTAATGCTTGACAGATAGGGCAGCAATAAAAAAATTAATCATATTTTCCTTTTCAATTCATTTACTACATGTTTCTTAGAGATTACAGTAGCATTTATAGTTAGAGTATCTCCCATATTTCGTGAACTTATTTTTAACTTAAGTTTAATTATATACTTATGTATTAAAAAAACCCCTGAAATTAATCACTTGTTTTAATTGGGGAAGAAATCAACTACTTGGATTTTAAAAATCAGAAAATAGGGCCTGGGATTTAGCTCAATTGTTCCAGTACCTGCCTTGCAAGCTCAAGGATCCAGGTTCAGTCCCCAGGAATAATGTACTAAAATGCTGTGCCTGGTGATTGAAGTCCACCATCAATCAATACCACATAGCACAAAGCTGGATGTGGTGGCTCATGCCTGTAATTCCAGCACTCGAGGCAGAGACAGGAGGATTTCTGTGAGTTCAAGGCTTGCCCATGCTACATAGAGATTTCAGGGCCGGTCTGAACTACAAAGCAAGACCTTGTCTCATTAAAAAAAAAAAAAAAAAAAAAAAAAAAA